>NTHP01000613.1:109266-127590 GCA_003416845.1 Oplegnathus fasciatus
AAAAAAAAAAAGAAATCACCACACACATTACAGTAACAGATCCAAAAATACACAAGGAGAGAAACAGCAGAACAGAAAAGTAGCATTAATGAGGAAATAAGGGAGAGTCTGAGCCTCGGGTGTAAAAGGGCACCGCCAGCTCCATCATGACATTCTAATAGTCATCACTTTGCTGCTCCCACTTCCAGACATCTGTCAAATAACTGAGTGCTATGTCTGATGACCACATCCATGGCCAGATTATGAGAAAATGGGCCCCAGGGCACAGACATGTAAAAGGCCCCACTTCCCTCCCACATAGGAACAAGACATCCAGACTGAAGGAGAGTCTCTTTGTTGTCGTTTTGTGTCTCTTTTTGGTTGTTTTGCATCTCTGCAGTCATTTTGCATCTCATTGTAGTCATTTTGCATCTCTTTGTGGTTGTTTTTTGTCTCTTTGTAATCGTTTGGATGTCTTTGTATTCCTTTTGCATCTCATTAAAGTCTTTACGTGTCCCTTTGAAGTCATTTTTTGTCTCTTTGTAGTTGTTTTGCGTCTCTATCAGTGACATTTTGCAGGTGAACCATACTCTCAAGTGCTACTGTTGGTCCAAAAACTGCACCTGAACCTATTTTGTTCACACTGGAGATGAAGAGAGGCTGTCTGACTCGTGTCCAAAGCTTCCTGCCACAGCAGATCCACAGTGACACTCCTCTGCACAGATATTATGCAAAATACTACAGCACACTATAATATAGGAAACCATCAAATACAGCCTGAGATGCAGGTTCTATCTTCTTAAAAGAGAGCTGATTTTAAATTCATTTACTAATGTTACTGTATTTTAATGAAATGTTATTGTAGCCTCAGCACAACACAGCACAAGCCCGGTAAGCCCATTCAGAAATCCATCCATGCCTACATGAAACACAAGCGCACATAATGAACATAGACAGACATCCCACTTTCCCACATACAGCACACCTTAGTGATCTGTCTCGAAACCACCTGGTAATCTGAGTCACAGACAAAAACCAAACCCGAAGCTTGCAGTCTTTCTCCAACATGTGTTGGATGCCATTTTAACAGAGCTGAAATGCTAATCTGCAAAGGCTTCAGGCTGCCAAAGCAGACTCAACAGCCTCCAAACCCAAACTCAGCAGCATCTCAAGTGGCCGGCTCAGACAGGCAGAAGAGACACAGACACAGCGGCTGAGCGCGAGCCAAGCACACACTTCCCTAACTGCTCCGTCTACCCGCTAATGAAATCAACAGCGCCGGGGAGGTGAGGTTGAAGGTGCTCTGCCTCCACTTCCCTTAACATGTGTGGATCCAGACTGCCAGGCATTTCCTAAACCACGTGCTACTGAGACATTATAGGTACACCAAGTGTGGGGATTCGGTGTCATGGAGGGAAGAGGAGGCGATTGTTTTTGTGGTGAACATTTGAGCAGCTCCCTGAGTGGAGGAATCATCACCTGAACATCATGTACCACATAATGCCAGCTTTTAAAAAAACACCAAATGGTTCAACAACAGCAGAGGTTCATGATCATTAGATAGTTTGGTTACAACCACAGCTTTTGCAGAGAACTGCACTTAAAACCTGACCACATATTTTAGCTGATTCATCCAATTCTGACAAGCCTTAGCCACAACCATGACCATAACCATTCCTGACTGTTACCATGAACCCACATGGGTGGTCAGCTGTTATTCAACCACAGCCATCTTCCTTTACCGAACTCTCGTCTTGTAAATTCAGCAAGCAAATGTTGGAAACTTCCCTTTTACAGCAAGAATGAGTTTCCAGCACTAGAGAGGAAGAAAGGCACACTAAAAATAAACTCAGTTTATACATCTGTGGTTTATTATTCAATCTGTAGTCTAGACATGCGAGTATTAACGGATTTTACAGATTTGCAGTAAAAAGACATGCACCTGCAAACATTAAGCAACCTCTTAAAACTTACACAAACAGGCCCAAACATTGCTAAGGTATCACTTCCAGACAACACAGAGCTCCATTGACCATTGACCTATGTACGCCCTGTTCTACACCTACATAGGAGATTGAGGGAAAGACAGAGGAGGGAGAAAGTGAGCACAGCAGTTACACAACATGCTGGCGGCCAGAGCCACACAGCTCTTGCTAAGTCTGATGGTGTGTATATGTGTGAGTGTGTGTGTGTGGGGGGGAGAGGAAATTGAGCGTGTGGGGTTTTATTTAGAGAATCACCTTCTTTTGAATGAGGTAATCCCTCCTTCAGCTTGAGTGGCACTTGGGCCATTACGCCTTTCCGGTGTCAGCTCACTGCGTAATATTTGAGTAGTGGTCTCAGTTTTTGGCGGCTTTGAACGCACCCTGTATTACTCAACACTGTGCAAATAAGCACTGGGGAAACAGTGTGGCTGTTCACATAACGTGTGGATGTCTGTGTACAAGAGTGGCCGCAAAGCTAATGCATATATGATGAGACATTAACATCTGTTATTCAGTTGCCACCAGCTGGAAAGTGTACTGAAGGTTTTGTTTGATTGCTTCTCAGGAAAAAATTGCCCCTTCTGTGCCGCCACAATAAAAGCTCCTATGTTCTCTCATGAGTGTTTCCACTGAATCACTAGTAAATTATAGAACAGTCATTAGAAATACTGTATTATTATTTTTAATGTCCAGACATGATGTATACAGTTTGCATTTGTACTGTAACATGCTGATGCATACACGTTCGTGAGTACACATTTACTCGCATACAAATATACATATTAACTCACTAATATACACACCAAATTTTCCATCCTTTATTCAACCTCAAATGGGCTCTTACACTATAGGACGTCACGGTTTGGGCTGGGCCTTTCAGCGCAATTCAAGGAAATCTTAATGCTCCAACTAGCGCTGCAACTAACAGTTATTTTCATTATCCGTTAATATGACTTACTTATTTTCTCAATCCATCAATTATTTGTTTGGCCTATAAAATGTCAGAAAATAGTGACAATAATGTCCATCATCAAGTGTTCAAATTGCTTGTTTTATCTGAGCAACACTCCAAAAGCCAACGATATTTAGTTTATTGTCACATTAGACAAAGAAATTTAGAAGTTGGAAACAGAAAATGTTCTGCACTTTTTCTTGATAAATTACTTAAACCATTAAAATAGTTGCTGATTAATTTACTGTCAATTGACTAATCGAACAATAAACTAATCATTTCAGCTCTAACTACAACATACAATGATATTTTAGACAATAGGGGGGGCCTGTTTCATCATGACAATGCCCCCGTGCATACAGCGAGGTCCATGAAAGCAGTTTCAGAGTTCGGTGAGGAAGAACTTGACTGGCCTTTACACAGAGGCCTGACCTCATCCCCATCCAACACCTTTGAACTGGATTGTCGACTGCCTTATCACCCAGCATCGGTGCCTGACCTCGCTAACGCTCTTGTGGCTGGAGCAAATCCCTGGAGAGAGGTTCCAAAATATTATGGAAAGCCTCAGCAGAAGATTAGAGGCCATTATGGCAACATGTGTGACATGTTCACATATGGGTTCAATTTTTGGGTGTCCACATACTTTTGGCCATGCAGTTTATATTCCTGTAGACAAGATTGTACAACTGTACAAGACAGTTCACTTGTGAAAACTGTATCGGAGAAGAGGCAGAGAATGATGGAGAGTCAAAGAGGGAGAGGATCTCTTCATCCAGCCCAGCATGCTCTCAGGAAGCCACTGACACACTTCATCCATCTTTCTCTCTCTGCATAGTGATGATATATTTCTGCACAAAGAGCACTCTTTGACTTTACATGTGCACTGCTTGCATGCTCAAGCGCAGGTGCACGCTCATCCTAGTGTTTTTGTGAATCTGTCACGCCTGCCTACGTCTGTCATCTGTCTTGCTCGTTGTCTTTTGTTGCGACTGAGGACTCCCTTGCAACAGTGTGACTGACTGTGCAACCTTGGTTTTCAAATGTATCTGTCATAATGTTTTTGTGAAGAAACAAATAGAAGATGACAGTCAAAAATGTACCAAGGGTGAAACGAAGACAAGATTGAAAAAGGCCTCGCTTTGCTTCGGGGGAGAAAAAAAAAAACCCCTCATAAAACACAGAGGAGGTGAAGTGAAAGAGAAGAGCCTCATCAATTCAGGAAATGGTACCTGTGGAGGGGTGTGTTTTCCCAACATCCCTGAAGGTTGAAGCGGGTGAGAAAAGGGCTGAGAGACAGTCGGAGAGTGGTGAGTTTATGCTGATGGAGTGGTTTAAGAGGGAACGAGGGAGAGCAAAAGGAAATGGAGGGTGTAGGTGGTGTGAAGTGTGGGGAGTGAGACAGGTAGTGAAGAAAACATGGGGAGGGGAAAGGAGCGAAGAGGTCAGACAGAGGGTTTTCATTTCTTGATGACTTCATTCAGAGGAACACGCTCACTACCCCTGGGCACTTATCTAAGTGCAGAAGCAGACGCGCTAATCATAAAATGGGGGGGGTGATGTATTGTGCATATTGTGCACTCCGGGACAAGGGGTAAAGCAGCCAAAGTGAGGCTAATTAGACACAGAATTATTAACCTGAAGGACCTCACACATGTACAGTTGCGTGTGAGTTTTAAAAGGGACCCTTGTTTGCTCTTCTGCCCCTTGCAAGAACAGTTTCAGGCCAGTGAAAAGGCATTAATTACAATATATTAGCCAGCCCGGCTCCCTGCTGCTTTACCGATTCATGCTCTATCACCTCATCTTTCTGTGAAGCATTTAAGATCAGGATATAGCCGAGGGAGATGGATTGAAAGTCTGCAGAACATCCAGACAAACCCTTAGCCTGCCAAGAAAGCAGTTACAGTATGGGGGAGCTGAGAACGGGAGAAAGCGAGAGTCTGCAGGCAGACAGACACAGCTATACCTTTCCAGCTGACCCGCCGGTGCACCTAAACTCAATACGAGCGGCTGATTAGGTAATCGAGAGCAAAGAGTAAAAAAAATAATCTCATAAAAGGGCAATCTGCTTCCACCTTTCCAGAGCAATGAATGTTCTGCTGTTCAACGCGGCAAGACAGGTCACTGAAAGCACACATCACCACTCTCAAAAACTGACATTACCGGCTTTGTATCGTTTCCTCATCATGTGAAAAATGAGAAATTAATACAAAGATGGAGATTTATGGATTGGAATATATAGCCATAAAGGGAATTGTGTGTTAGAGGGCACTGTGGAGATGACCTCACCCCAGAAGGAAAACTTCGAGGACACCCAGTAATATAATCTCCTGTAAATCAGAATGATCACTCTGTCTCTCCCTGCCTCGTAGGTCCCGACTGGCAACCTCAGCTCTTTTCTCTCCCTCTCCCATTCCTCTTATTCTCTCCTCCCTTAAGCCTCCCGCTTCTCTGCACCGCTCATTGCTGGTGTGAATACTTTTATTGTGTGCTGCCAAGGCCCGACCAGGCAAGGCGGGTTTTTTCCCCTGTAAGTCCACTGGTACTGACATATACTCAAGTCTCTGTTATTCTTGATTAACATAACAGTAGATGTCTAGGGAGAGGAACAGAAAAGAGAAAATATATATCATGTGCATATATAATATGCACATAATTGCTACATGCATGGCATAAGGCCAAAACAAAAAGTCAGCATCTTCACCAGTTGATGATCCATGTGGAGGACGTGGAAATAAGATAGTTATCATAAGTATTATATCCAAAAAATGCAATTAAAATGTTATTCATTCTAACATAACTCTTGGATGATTCACAGTTGGACAGGCAACACAGTGGTTAGATCTGTTTGTTAATGCTCTTATCCTTCACTTTAACAAGAGAGAAGGACTTGAGGATGAGGAATCTTAACGTAACAGAAACAAAACGGTATCTAACGCAAGTATGGCTGGGGCTGCTTGAGCGTATACTTCCGCAAACCAAATAAAGAGCAGGACACTATTGTCACTTTAAACTCGCATCTTGTCTCCAGCACAGTGAATATTCTAGTCCCCAGCTGGGATTTTTCTAACGTAATCTGTAACCGCACAAACAAAAACGTAACTAGTTAGCTAATGACATGGCCCAACTGTAGGGAGTAAGTTAGCCAGGTATGCAGCTTACGTTACACACAGTAGAATCCTTACACTCTGTTACTTATTCATTACAGTATTTTTGATTTGTAAAGGCTAAAAACATACACTCAGTATATACACAGTATATCGGTCTTGTTAGAGCCCCTTGCATTCCGGCATTTGGAGATGAAAAAAGCTTGACAGATGTGCCTGGATACAGCTGCAAAGCTATGACTGGACAATCACTGCTCAGGCGCATAGTTTAGCGAATGGTTAATTGTTCAGTAGCTGGATAGGATGGTGTTGTGCAGGATCAGGGATTGGATGCGGGACTCTGAAGGGCTCTAATGTGTTGGGTTGGGCTCCGTCTGTGTTATGTCTTGTGTTCCTGTGCCATGTCTCCAAGTCTCCAAGTAGCTGTTACCTTGTTCCCTTCACTGGGTGGGTGGCTTTACTTCTGCCAAAATGGGGCCTCTGAAATGTGCAGTAGACACACAGGCCAGAGAACACACAGAAAACTGACACAAGTGAGACAAAGAAAAGAGCTCAAAACAAGCCACCGTGCGAAAGAATCATAATTTTCTTTATAACGAGTTTCACAGTGAGCTTTTTCGCAACATAGCTTCGTTATTTCCTGACTGTGTGTCAAAATATTCACGGTGGCGGTTCATCCAAAGGCAAAGCTGGCTGTGGCGAGGAGTCAAGCCCGTGTGGAGGGTGTGTGCATGGGTCTATTTACGATTCATCGCTCTGAAGGTGAGAAATGCTCTGGGGCGCTGAAATAAGGCAACTAAACCCGGAACAATCGCACACCATCAATTGTTCCATTCTTTTTTGCCAGGACTGGAAAAAGTCCCAAGCTGCACGAAGCTGGGGCTAACTTCCAGGAGGGAAAAGCCCAGAAAAGTCCTCTCGTAGTCTGTTTCTATCAAAGGATTCCACAGTTTGACACTCCATGAAAACACTAAGCTAATACAGATCACATTGTTGAAGGCTACCACTGGTGGTGATGGAGGGAGATGGAAACTTGAGTCAAAGGACGGGGAGAAGAGGAAGAAAAAGCGCCTTATGACCGAAAAATCAAAATTGAAGCAACAGAAGGGGAGGAGAATGCAAGAAGCCATGAAGGAGACATGAAGTCATTACGACAGGCAATAAGAAAAACAAGGAGATGGAGGAGAAAAATGAAAGGGAGCAGAAAGTAAAAGCTTTAGCTCTTGATCTCCCTGTTGACCCACTTCAGATGCGTGCCCCGCCAATCATCTCACACACTCCTTCCGCTGGCAGCCGAAACAGCTTCACACGTACATGCATGCGCCACGCACACACAAACACACACATCAGTTGGCAGAAAAACAGAGAGGGAGGCCTATTTTTCTGTCCAAAATGGAGAGAAGGGGAGAGAGAAGGAGAGGTAGAAGGGAGATTATAATTTAATAAGGGGCAGGAAATCTTGGTCAAATCCCCCTGAAGGAGCTGAAATGCCTCTGTGCTGGAGGCTACTGGACTACAGACTGACTGGGCTCCATCTGAATGGGCTTCTCTGGCACAGGCAGCAGGGCAGACAACCAAAAAAGCAGACAATAGACCAGGAAGAAAGGAGAAATCCCACTATACCATGATCTGGAGCCGTATTCCTATATAAAATATTGAACCAGCAATTTGTAAATCCATAGTATCAGCTGAGTGATTTCTGCTGGATCCACACTGATGAATTTTGCAGTTATCATCTAAGTGAATAAGGCTCAAAGCCTTAGTACTCCTCCACATTTCTATGTATCAGTTTCTCTCTATTGCTGATTTATGTGACACAGCTCATAAGCACACTACATTTCCAAGTCAATTCTATTAAAAAAATCGTCATGAGACAACCTGAGAGCGAGTGGAACAGGAGCACAAGCAGGAAACAACAAACATCGTCTCCTGGTGAGGTATGATGTGTTTACTACTTGTTTTACTTTTGTGATAAAACCATTGACATGTTTATCTGTGACATGTCGAGATTAAGTCAGCAGACTGACTCAGTAATGCCAGTAACATAAAAATATGTATTTTAAGTTAAGCCATACCAGACCAAGTAAGGCTCAAGAGTGTATCATATTACTCATGAATTCATCCTTTCATTTGTAAGAAGATGTTTTTCGTCTGTTAGAAGTTTCATAGTCTCACTTTAAAACCAGAAAAGAAATTTAAAACAACGCCAGGGAAATGACTCACTGCAGGTCCTCCAACTGCTCTCAGGCCAACATGAAGCCTGACGCTTAAGTCAGGATGACACAAGCTCCTCTTGACAGTCTACAATAAAAGGGAATTGACTAAACGCATTGTTGGCTTTAAAAAAAGTAACTACCAGGAAATGAGCTGTTGTTGCTCGAGGACTCAGACAGTGTGACGCAGGGCAGTCAGAGGATGGGGAGGTGGGAAGGGATGACATAAAGTGATGTGCTGTGAGCTCTTGGACAACACCGCAATTATGTCACTGTCTTACCAAATAGTGTGTGGAAGCAGGGGTTAGTGTAGCGTGTGTAGTGTGTTTGCACTTGGGAGTCTAACGTAGTTGAGGATATCAGGTCACACAGGCAGAAATCACTTGTTCCCCGCTTCCACCTCACACTATGTTTTAAATGGAAATTCATTGGATGGTTTGAATCTCAGTCGAGGACCACTAACAGTTCATTGGCCTCTGTTTGATTGATCACTCACTTAAAACGCTGTCGACTCCAGCTGGGTGTTTCAGTCTCCAGAGCTAGCCGGCTGAAAAGAGCCCACAAAGCACCTCACACACACACACACACGCATGCATGCATATTAACCAGACCACCAGCATACAGTGCATAGCCCCCTCTGACTGTGGTCCTTGCTGAAGCCCACCCCACCCATCAGGATCAATGCAAGTCTTTATTAGCTGCTGGCTAAGAGCGCTGGCTCTGTAAGAGGACCCTGCCAGTTCTGGCCTCACACCTCCCAAAATCCACTGCTGGGCTGTATAAACATGGCTCTGTGAGTGTGTGTATGAGTGTGTGTGTGTCTACAAAATTCTACATAGTTGTAAAGATGATGAGAAGCTGTAAGATTAAAAAAAAAAAAGATATAAAAATCATGGCATCAGATGAAAAGTGAGAGGGTATAAAAAGTAAGGTGTAAAAATGGAGTGTCACCAACAGAGACTTGGTTTACAGGACAGGAAACAAATTATCTATGTCCACTCTTACCTCGCCTATAGTGCAATCATTTTTCAAGACTTTCCAAACAGTTTCTAGTAGGGTTGTTGAAACAACAGCGCAGTGTCAGTGGAGCAAGCATGTGATAAGTGGGACTTTTACTGTGGCTACATCTGCGCAGTCATAATCAGTCTGCTTTTCTAGTATGAAACGCATAAAAGAAGCTATTTGGCTGCTGACGTGCACCCATGGGGCCATGTAAAAACTGTGAGAAAACCAAGTGATACGTCCCGTTGGAGTAGTGTACAGCGGGCCCATGCAAAGCCTTATGAAGGCTATAAGAGCCACCAGAGAGCAGCACAGGTCAGACCAGACAGTGTTAGGAGCTCTGGGAAGCGTCAGATACTCAGGAGGGGAGGATGACAAGTGGAGGGCTGGGATCATGCCCAGTCCTATTTCACACTACTACCTATTACTGGATGTCTGATTTAATTTGCACACAGAGATATGGTCTCAAGTAAGTGTGTGCCTGCAGGGCCTACACACACTGCTGCACTGTACATTTAGCAACACATGCATATACAAGCAGCAATTACATGTATATACATGTAATCAGTATAGTATCAGTCAATATAGTACTAGTGTAACCATTAGTTGCCTTGATGCATCAATATATCATTCCATTTTTTCATTACATCATATTTATTACATTGTTAAACAGCCAGAATGTAGGGAGACAAAATATTCTTGAAAATGTCCACAATGACCGAAAACATGAAGATCTCATCTATTAATACATATATTACATGGTCATGTTCATGCAAGTTTTCATAGTACTTGCCGTCCACAAATTTTGGCACTCAGCCCAGAGACCATTTGTTCCTGCTGAAGACGTAAATCTTTAAAAACAGTTAATCAAACATTACTCATACAGGAGTAAAGCGTACATTTGTTGGGGACTATTTTCTGTTGTGGATTAATACACATTTGGTGCACTAGTAAGTATTTACGGAAGCAGGATGACGTATGTGGGACTGACTCAAAATACACTAGAGTGCATTTAAATAGAGGAACTTTCCACCAGTGCAACTGTGTTGCTCATTGTTATGTTTGGGACAACAACGGAGGTCTGTGGCACAGAGGAATAAGATATATCAGGCTTTGGCTACACAGACAATATCTGTTAGGATCAATTCATTGTTGGTTTGGATCCTTTAAGTAAATGATTCACACCTCTATGGCCATAACTTGTGTGGTATTATATGCAGTATATAACTCTTGAAATATCTAATGATGAATGAAAAAAGAATGAATAATAACCAAACAAAGGCTCTTGAGGTTTCTGGCTCCTTCAATAAGCCCTGAGCAGCTACCTCACAGAAGTAATAGAGGCATTTCCTTGTGGAAGTACACCGTGTTCTCCTGGTCAGTCAATTAGAAACAGGCCAACATGTAAACTTGCCAATACCATGACAATAAACTTCTAAAAGAAAATTAAAAAAAACCACTGGCCACAGCCAACATATTCATTAAAATATCTGAAATCATATTTGGATTATTTATAGTCATTAGCTGAGATAGTCCTGATTTTAGACAGAAGACAAATTGGGCGTGCTGTTTGCTAATGTGCTTGCGATCCAGTGCGGCTCTACAGACGTTTGTTAAATATCAAGGAAGGAAAGGAGACAGAGACGTGTCGGTTTGCCAGAAGCACTATGTCTTGTTTCAATAATCGCACTTTGTACACTGACGAGGGGGAAACAAAAAAATGGTTAAAGGAGATGCTGCGGCAGACAACAGAAAGGCTACCGCCAATATAATGGACAAGCCATAATACTACATTAATAATACATTTTCAGTACCACTATGTTTTATCAACTCCACACAGTGGTGAAAAGTAACAAACAACTACAGCAGCATCACAGTGTTACTTCATATCATATTGTCACTGCAACTATCTTGGCTGCCCCTCTCATCTGTCGTGTCCTGTGCAGTATCTGCTTTGTTAAACCAAACCCAGGTGAGAGAGAGACTGAAGGCAAAGTGTAGATATCGGATCATGGAGTGTGGGAGGTGAAACGGAGAAAGAGAGGAGGAATAAATCAGTCCGAGCTTGGAGCAGGACAGGCGAAACGTGCCTCCTAGACACAGGGGTTAACTCAATATTTCCTCCCTAAAAACTTACGATGCAGACGGGGAAAGAGGACGTCCCTTCTCTCTGTGTCTCTCTCTCTCCCTCTCTCCCCCTGACACTGTGTCTCCCTCTGACCTTCCCTCCCGTCCTGTCAACACCCCTCCACTCTCTAGACACTAATCGCGATCGGGGTGACTCCCTGTTCAGTTCCCTTTTGTGTGATTGATTTCATCAGGGCTCCTATTTCTATTAAAACCAGATCTCCTCGTTCCTTCGCGCTTATCTCCACATCCCAGTCATCAGGAGGTGATCAGAGACGCACAATGGAATGTTCCAGTCGCTATGAGACGAGATATAACGACGAAGATCAAAGGCGGCAGGAGTCGACATTGTCAGTCTGGGACAGTTTAGGGGGACCGAAAGCTGGCTGCATAACAATACTGCAAACTTATATAATCTGGATATGACTTGATCATATGATGAGTCCTCTGAAATGTCTGCATGCCTATATGAGAGAGACTGTATATCCTAAGTATGATTTAATTGAGTGAAAAGGAATTATTTGCACATCTGTTGCCGCTGTAAACACCAAAAATTCAGGACAAATTTATGGTTAATGGGCTGTAAAAGTGTCTGGTCTACTCCCCAGAATGTCGAGTTTGAGCGCTGTTCATCAGGAAGGAGGGGGGAAAAAAAGAGCCTTTAATGACAACAAACATTCAGATAATTGTGTAGTGTTGAATGAACTCCATTTCCTTGTTCACCTGCCTCATGGAATTCCTGCAGCGCTGCCAAGAGCCAATAAAACGGCACAGTCAACCTCTGCGAGGCTAGACGCAGTAATTACCTTCTCATTATGCATTATGCAGCAAATGGTTGAAATTAAGTGGAAATAAAGAAAACGCTGAAGAATTATTTTTTCTGTTTTTGAATGGTGGGATCTGTGCTCGGTGCTTTAATCAGATCATATCAATCTATGTAGCATGACGGAGCACAATTTGGGAGGTTACGATAAGGCCGAGGGAGGCTACATCAGTCCGCATGCATCTAATGGTTCATTAAGGGCTGATTCTCAAGATCAGATATGTGTTTATCTCCAACCTGGCAGCCAGAAGAAGGGGACATTCTTGAGAGTCTGGAGTTAGTTTAGATTGATGGGCCCTCGCTTAGATAATCACCAGACCAAAGGAGGGCTGAAGCAGCTTCTTTGTCTCCTCTTGGCAGCTGGAGAGGACGGGAGGATTGGTGGGAGGAATATGAGAGTTAGAGAGGAATAAAACTTACACCACAGACATGAGAATGAGACACATCCTTGGACACTAGAGGAGCTGTGGGGGAGGACGGCGCATCGCTGGGAGGCGGCGGAGGCCAGGCTCCTTAAACAGAGCCTATCCAGAGCTAATGAATCAAAACAGACACATAGGTGCATGTGTTCTTCGAAGAATTGTTTGGATCTTTGAAACATCTGGGTGATGCAGCTGTTCTGCCTGAACTTAACAAGTTTTCCTATTTAGAGCCGCTGTAGCCACTATTTTTATATCAATATTAGATCACATTACTTCTTGTATGTGAAAGGGTCGTTTGTAGTGCGGAACCAACTCTGGAGTTACCCTCAGTTCTACAGTTTCATAGCGACTTTCAGCTTGTTGTTTTGGTTTCCCAGCCTGCAGCAGGCAGCTAATTTCTGCGAAAAAGCTCTAAAAAGGCTACCTGTATGCTACCTGCCCAGCACCAATCAGCAGACATACTAAGTTAGTGACTAGCTGGTGATTACAGTGTAGCATTTAGCAGCTAAACAGCCAGATATTTCACTCAGGAGTTGGTGGAGATATAAAAGGAGAGTAAATGTTGGACTATAATTCATCAAGTGGCCAGAAACTCCAAATTAATGCAAATTTTGCTCTGTATCTGCTGGATGTGTAAATAGGCAAGTGTTTGCTAATGAGTTAGTCATATTTAGAAGGTGATAATATGTCAGTGTTGTGCCCATATGGCCAAAAAAATCTGTTATTACAGGTTTATGAAGAAAACTTCTGTGCAGAATGACACATAAAGGGTCTAAAGAAGTGAAAGGTATACCTTCATGAAGTCATATTCAGTCCTTCCAGTGAGCTAAACCTCTCCAAGGGTGGGAGTCTCTGCTGTGTTATTACTCCAAACAAACCTAAATGACCGACCCGCCAAAATAAGGAATGACAGGGATGAAGAGGGGATTTGAGGGAGAAGTGGGTGTTGAGCGACCTCTTTCATCAAGTTTGTTTACAAGTTTTCAGCTGGCAAATAGGGGCAAAGTGGAACGAGGGGGCACGGGCCCAAGTGCGGTCGGAATAACGCTGGTCGGGAACGGTGACTCAGATTAGGTTGACTATGTGGTCTTGCCCTGCCCAGGCAGATGCCTCCGATCTACGTGCAAGTGTGTGAGTGAGATCATCGATGAGAAAATGTGTCGTTTCCTCTGGGATACACCCTTGTTAATGATCTGTCAAATTGTACACACAGCAGACTTTATGTTCTGTTAAACACCTGATACTTTAACAGCTACAGAATATGACTCAGTCAGCTCTTCAGTGATTTATCTGATGCTTTCTCGAGGCAGTCTTTCTATTCTATTCTGAAATAAAAGGTAGTGCTACAGACCTACATGGCAGACAGGTTTAACAGTGTGCCATTTTAACCGTCACAGCAAAAGATATCATCTGCAGACTGATTAAGGGACTTGAGCGGCTTCCACTGAACCAAGCAAAGTCCAGACGGACTTCCAACAACTGACACAGCAGATTAATGGCAAGAACGGGAAAGACAGCAGAGAGAAGGATGGAAAGAGAGGTAGACAGAGAGAGGGAAAGCTGCTCGAGTTCCTCGGATGACACAGAGCAGGCCGCTGCGGGAAACCTCAGCTCCTTCATTCACTGTGGCCTGAGAACATAAAAAGCACCACATCGTTTGATCTCCAGACTTGAATACGTCTCTCAGCTTCATAAAAAATAACACAGCTTTGGAAACCATATTCCCCAATTATTCCCCCATTACCCCGCCCCCCTCTTTCTACCTCTCTCCCTCCCTCCTTCCATTCCTCCCACATTAGCAATTCTGTCTTTGATATCAAAGTGGGATGAAGATTAAAGTCTGGGTGAGGGGAAGAGTTGTGTGGTATGGGGCAGCTCGGCACTCTGCCACAGCTTTAGTTGGGGCTTGATCCACGGAGTTATTCACCCTCTGTCTGCCCACTGTTAGCTCTGTTCTAGTGACCGAAGATGGCTGGGAAATGAAGGAGGGCTTTTGTTTCCTCTCATCCAAGCTGACATACTCGGCACGATTTAACAGCTCTACATCGGTTTTCCAATCAAGACACAATCACCCGAGCGAAATCCTCCATTACCATTCACACCTCTTGCTTCAACATCTCCGGGAGGATTTAAAAGTCTGTGTCTGAGAGGAATGTGACCCTATGGCACTGTAAAAGCAAGCAATGGCTAAGCTTCCCCTTTGAAGCTCTAGCCTGCTCTCCGTTTTTACATCTGCCCACCAGCTAAGCACATGTCAGTCAAAACCCACCAGACCATCACCACCTTCTCGCTTCCAACTGAGCATGCACCGTGACCCCCAGTGACCTGGGAAATGTCACCAATTATGAAGCAGTTGGAAAGGTCAGAGAGTCAAATCCCACGGCAATCACTTTCAAGGATCATGTTTGTTACCCGTGTCAATCTGGTGACCGGTTAGGATCTGTCTGCCAAGAGTATTGCATGTTTTAGAGTAGTTTTGTATGACTATGAAGGAGACTTTAGGGTGCAAGATTGAAACATCATGGCCTCAAGTGAGTGATGCAGCTTTTCTCATATGATTTGAGGATGTCTGTCACAAAAAAAGTATGCAGACAGCATTCTCATTTCCATTTATGGTGTGTTTTCAGTGGCCTTACCCTAATTGGGAACAGGAATTTTAAAAGCGGGCTCATTAACATACCACCACTCCTTAAACCAGACACCCAGAAGATACACTAACATGCCCTAATGGTTGTACATTATGGTAGGAAATCTGTCAATGTCTTATTTCTTCACACAGTGAGCACATTTCTAGTTTCTAGGGGTGGAGGGTTCGTCCAGAAAATCCATACAAATCGAGAAAAGGTCCTAAACTGCGACGCATTTCCAGCCTTTATTGTCTCATACATAACTTTAGAGGGTCATTTTCCATAACAAACATCCCAAGTAAGTCAACTGAATGCAGTTTCATAATTTGGTGAAGAAACAATTTTAATATCTTGAAAAAAAGGCAGAACAAAATGACATGATTCAAGAACATTACTCAAAACAAGTATATTTGAACAAGACTAATAGAGTCTACAGCCATCCTAGCAGCTCTGGCTGTACTCAGGCACAGTGGTGCTTTGAGCTAAATGCTATGTCAGCATGCTATTATGCTCACAATGACAAAAAAAAAGGCTATTTAACATCACTGGCTTCAATCAAATGACATGTGGTGAAAGAATCCTCTTTAAAATAAGTGGAATTGCACATGAAAAATATCTCGCCCCATTGGCAGATATTGAGAAAAACAAGTAACTAATAAATAGCATGCATATTTTGCACTGTAAAAGACCCAGTCGCAGGCTTAACCACTACAACTCACCCCCCCACTTGCAAAAGAGACTATTGCCATCACTGACTTCAAAGAAAGAAGGAGGGAGCAACACAGGGAGCGTTTGCATCAGCGGAAAGCCTCAACCAATCCTCTAATGCTACCAGGACCATTTCCATACCACATTCTGGCTTCTTATCCTCGCTGACCTCATAAAACCTTTGTGAGCATATCGCAGTTCTCGGGTGAAAACAAAAAGAAGAGAAAAAAAAGTGTTTGTAGCTTGAAAGCGCTGCGTTTTTTAAGTAATTTAATTGGCTATAAAAAGGTTTCACGCACCCTGAGGACACATGTTGCTCAATCCACAGAAGTGCTTTGAACTGTTCAATTTAATTTAAAATATACAAATGTTCATTGGAATATTGAAGTTTTTGTCCAACAGTGACAATATGCTCACATCTGCATGACTACTACATGGTTTCAACAAACACACATATACTGTAAGAATGACAGAATTAAGTATTCATTGATTTTAACCAATCTGAAATTGTTTTCACCTTTCAGCAACAGCATGCACACACACAGTGTTTGCATGCAGAGATTCTGCAGCACATGGGCCAGAGTGCGTCTATGAGAAACAGGGATAGAGAAAGAGATGGGGTTCAGGCTGGAGTCTCTGCTAGAGCAATTATCTTGTTCCTCAAACCTGCCGTTTAATGGAAATCCTAGGCGTTAGCCAAACTACACGCCTGTCTTTAGGTATGAACCTTCGGATGGTTCCACGCCCCCCTTCTCCCCCTCTCTCATTCCACCAAATATTTTCATAGGACATCTGACTTCAGTGGCTCGCTATTAGTTCCACAGGTGTGGAGAGACAAACTCCATTAAAACACCCCGGGACATTCCACCACTGCACTTGTCATGGGCCCAATACATGTCATACTTTCTCTCCCTCTGTCTCACCATACAATTCATAATTTTAATGTATTTTCAATACATTCTACCACTCCCCTGAATGTAATCAGTCACCAGATTTCAGAATTATATCAATTTAATAGTTGGGTTTCTCTGTGTGTGAAGATTTGTCCACGTGTGAGTGTGTTTATTGCGACAGTAGCTGGAAATATGCAACCAGTTTTCTCGACTGTGAGCTGTTGTTGTTTTAAGTCCCTTGGAGGTCTGCGTATCACTCCCACTCAAACAGGCACACAACATGCAAACTGCAACCAGATGGGCGACTTCTGCCATTGTTTTCCAGTTGAGCAACACCATGCCAGCGGGCAACGCAGAGAGGAGGGAGGTGGGTAAGAGCATCATCAACCAAATCTGAAATCTGTGCTCTAAGGGCATGCAGTACACAATGGAAATGGATTGAATGTCTAGTCTTTCTGTCTGTTGTCTGCCCTTTGCACATTTTTCTATCCCCCTTCTTTTCTCCCCTTGCAAATGCAAACATCTTTCTCTCGTTTGCCCTCTCGAAGTGTGAGAATATCTCACAAGAAAATCACTCAAAGAACATGTGTGAATGAAGGCCATCAAACAGAGATATGATGGTCCGTCCAGAGCCAAAGGAATGGCTGCCTGCAGCCCACAAACGACCCTGAAATGACTCAAAGTCCCGCGTATGTAAATTGCCCACAAAACCTCTCTTTCCTTTCAAATCACTCATCCGCTGCTGAGAAAGCATAACCCTGGGCCCCGTCTGACGCGTCTCTTTAGCGCAACTCTGTATGGTTTGGAAGCCAGTGTGTTTACTTAGGTTTGGAGAGGTAGGAGTGAAAACCCCAACACTCTTCGTGTGTGTGTTGGGTTTTTTTTCTATGAAAAAAACAAAACGAGATGGGGACAGGAGGCATCGACTCATGCTCAAACTATACAGTTAAGAATACTTTTTGTGTGTTGGAGGTGGAGGTGGTGCGTATTGTGGTAGGTGGGCGAACAAGCTAATACGTGCTCTGTAAATCAGAGGTAATGGCTTTTGAATGGTCTGTAAAAATGTTCTGAGGTCTGAGCCTCAGAACATTTGTGAGGGTGGGTGTGCATATGTGCATGTAGGTGTACATGTCTGTGTGTGCGCGCATATATATGCATCACGCAGATCTGTGGAGGCTAAGTGAAAATGGAGTAGAAGAATAAATCTAGCTACAGGGTGCAAAGAGCATCAAGGAGTTCATTGTAATACAGTACAACCACAACAGGCATGACCGTTTAAAGGGTAATTCACCCAAATTACAGAAAAACATATTTTCTCATTTATGTGTAGTGGATTCTGGCTATGTGGACAGTTTAATGTGATCGATTATTTCCTGTGAACACCACAAATAAAATTCTATTCACCAGCATTGTATTAGAATTGAGGCAAAAATGTCTTTGGGTGAAGAGGTATGAGGATTTGCATGCTTCACAGGCTGATTGGGGG
>NTHP01000613.1:139190-171167 GCA_003416845.1 Oplegnathus fasciatus
AAAAAAAAAAAAAGGATAGAAAGAAGCTGGGACAACTGGAACAAAGTCAAGAAGAAAGGGGACTGTAAAATGGGGAAAAAGTGGCAATGCAATGATGAAAGCCCCCCCACTTGCTCCTGCTTCTGTCTCCTAAGCGTGCCTGTGATAAGTTCCTACTGATAGCTGAAGAGGGCATGTTGTCAAGCCCCTCTGAGCTCGGAGGCCATGCTAAGACTGAGCCACTGCTGACAGAGTCAATGGGAGGCGGAGGAAAAATAACAAGGGGCGTCTGCCAAGCCTCCCCACTGCTCGCCCTCCCTGTCTCTCTTTCCCTGTCCCCCTGTTGCTGCCAGCCCAGTGGAAAAACTCCCTCTCGTCCAGACACAGTTATGAGAGAACGAAAGAGCAAGTGGGAGACGGATAAACACAGATCAAGGGAGACAGACAAATGAATTAGAGAGTGACAGAGGGAGAAAAATAAACAAGTTGAGTTGCCAAAATTTAAATACACACAAAAACAGAATTAGAATAATAGAAAAGTCTCTACTGTTTTTTGTTTTCCTCCTCCCCCTTCTGTCCTCTGCTCTATTTTTCATACAGAGCTGAGAGCCAAAACAATGTCCTTCAATACGAGAGGCTGATTAATAACGTGCTGCTCCGTCCACTCTGGAGGGCCGTATGTTTGTGCAGATTCATTGTCTGCCATATAGCTGACTGACTTCCACATATATCAGCTGCGCGTCCAGGCCAAGATGGCTACTGGTGATGTGCAAACAAGCTCAGAGAGCATAAACACACGAGGCAAAGAGGAAGTAAAGGGAGACGAGATGCAAATCTTCATGCATCTGCATGCAAAAATATTTGGTCTTTTACTGCCTCTGTCTTTTTCTTCTCCCGCTTTTAGCTGAAAAACAAATCCAGCCTGTTAATCTTGAATGTTATGGTCCAGGCTCTGATTAAGACCAGGGCCTGTATTCTGTTTCCACCGCCCTTCGCTGCAATTCTTCATTCAGTATATCAGCGGCACCAGTTAGCAAGCCTTATAATACATGATGAAGAGTGTGTGCACGTACAGTATGTGTGTGTGTGGCTGTAATTACAGACACGGTCTTCCGGCTGAAAAGAAAACACACTCTCTGTTTGTGAAGCCATTAAACCCTGTTTTCACACTCTTTCCTCTTTATGCTAAAGTACCTATGAAACAAAAGGCACAGATGAGGGGAATGTGTGTGTGTGTGTGTGTGTGTGTGTGTGTGTGTGTGTGTGTGTTCTGAAGGTGTTTGGGTTCCAGGGAAGTAAAGGAATAAGTGGGCGTTTAATTTTCCTTGAGAATGAGTGGTATTCTCCTTCATTTCCTGTTAGCACGAAATAAGACTTGAGAGTAATAGAAGCACATGTGCACTCTAATACACACGCACACACACACACACACACACACGTGCAAAAGCATATACAAACATGCACTAAAGGATTATTAGGGAGGACAATTCAGGGAAATATCACACACATGCGAGTGACACAGGAAAGTTTTGAGGAGATTTTGAAAGTGATTTGGCATTCTTAAAGAGGACTCCAGACACATAGATCTTTGGCTAAGTTTACTTGAAATGAGTTGTGACAACTTGTTGATGCTGAACCTCTTAGTAACAGAGGATGTGTCGAAATCATGATGAACGAAGAGCAGAAAAGGAGGAATTAGAAACTACCTTGAATATTATCAGTGTTATGAGATAATCTAGTGCAGAATTACATTTGTGAGATTAATTAAGACTCAAAATGATTCAGAAATACAGCGACAGGTTTTCTCTTCACTACAAGGTGCCGTGTGTTTGTGTCTGTGTGTGCGACAGTGAACTGCCTGGTATTCTGCCCCCTTGTGGCAACAAGGTGTAGCCTATTTTACAAGCCAAAGAGGGGTGAGAAAAAAGAGAAGGCCGAGACAGCTCCTATAACTATATATATAAATATGTTAATTTCTTTCTATAAAATAAGTCTCAAATCCCCGTTGAGAGTATCCATCCACTCTACCTGTGTCTCTTTGATGAAGCATGAGTGACAGATTTTTAAGCAAAGACTGATCTGAGAATAAGTAGTACAGTGAGGCGCCTGACAGAGAAAGGAGACATTTTTAATTCCTTACATCTGAGATGCCCAAGTACTCTCTGTCCTTCTGTTATGCTGCTTTAATGAGGATGAAATCTCACCAAAAAGCTGACAGATCTACAGAGAAAGAGCTTGTTCTTTCACCTTCGCATCAGAACAGGAATTATCCTCAAAGATTAAAAAAAAAGAGAAAAAAAAGGACAGAGCTGATGTTGAGTTTAGAGTCTTAAAAGTCCCAACTTCAACACGTTCTGGCCTATAAAGTAGCTGCAGTGGGGCGTGAGAGCCTCAGCGCTATATGAGCAGGCGGTTTGGCAACAGACAGCGTGAGTGTGTTCATCTGTTTGAAATGTGTGTGTGTGTGTGTGTGTGTGAGAGGAGTGTTAAATCCTTGTAGGTGTTTGTATTGCAAAGGGGATAAAGTATGCCGTGTGTGCTGCCGTGCATTCAGTGTGACTGTTGTTTGTGTATGGTTGGTCACGCTCCGGCACTTTGTATTCAAAGCCTGGAAGGGCAGCTGGTTGGAGGCTGTTAGTTGTGGTTAAATAATGCACCGCACACACAAACACACTTCAACTGCTTGTAACCACCAGTGACAAAGTAAGTGACCGGTTGCCGCCCACTGGGAGACAGAGAATCCCAGTCGGTGGCGTTGGGGTTGCCGTGGTTACAGCACAATGTTCCCATCACGCAAGTGCCAGGCATGGATGCCAGTGATGCCGGCAAAAGCAGAGAGGGGCAAAAATCCCCAGACCTATAGGTGGTTTAATAGAAACGAAGAGAGGGTGGGAAGCTGACTGGAAACCAGTAAATCTGTATGAGAAGCCCTGAACTTTATGAGCAAATACTACTTTGAACAGTAAAGCAGACGCTGCTGCGCACCAGCAGCTTTGCAGACCAGAGAACTCCTGTTGTACCTCAGTGCCAGGGGGAGGGTTCACGCTGTAGTGTGTATCCATTCACCCACTCCCCTTGAAGATTGTGTAACACACTTTGATACTTGCACAGATTCAGTCACCTAGCAGCATGCATGTGCACCAACATGCACACACACACACACACACAGGTACATATCCAGTTGACTTTTCTTGCCGTAAGCCAGTGAAATAGAGGGATGCTGCCAAATGTTTTTGGATTTCAGAACTCCAGCCCGCTGCCTTTTCCAGGCTCTCTCCCCCCTCTCTCTTTCTCTTACTCTCACTCTACACCTCTCTCTCTCTCTATCCCTCTCTGTGTCTCCCTCCTTCCATTGCTAAGCCTGCTGTTGCTGCACTGAAACACATGTGATCGAAAAATGTATCTCCTCAGCGAAGCATGCATTTTGGAATCTTCTCTTTATTTTTGCACGTGTTTCCTAAGCTTCACTAACGTGTTCCTCTTGGTCTTTTCCCCTTTTCATTTTTCGCTCATCTCTTTCTATGTCTCCGCGTTAACTGTTAGTTTGTCATGCAGGATACCTGAGGACTCAGAGTCACAGCTCTTTCTCCCCTTTTCTCCTTTGCGATGGTAGGGATGTCGTTACAATGGAATGCAGCGTCGCTTGCCAGAGGCGTCACAGTGGATGGACAGAGTGAAGCAACAGGGGGATGAGGAGAAGAGAAGAGGAAAAATGATAGCACCATGTGTCCGTTTGCAGGATTCCTTCACCCTGGTGCATTTGCAGATTAACAAATCTGTCAAAAACTATCAAACAAGCTCCAGGCCACGCCAACAGAACATGGGACACACATATACAAACACAAGATCTATCCACACGGAAGACACTCCTCTTAAGACGATAATCAGAATATCTATTATTGAGCCAAACCCATTGTACATATCCCACTACCACACAGCCCCACCCCTATACACACTCTGAATACACACCACGCCCACTTCAACATCAACAGCAAAAGTCCCAGATGTATGCAGGTATGGATGCATCAACATTGTCTTAGCCCTACACTGGAAAATTCACATACACAAGGCCGAGCCAATAATCAATACCATCTCATACTCATCAGGGCAAAAACAAATTCCTACTATGACTCCAGAGAAAGTTAGGACCCTCAAAGTAGATCAATAGAGGGTGCACAGCTGCAACTTTAATGTTGTAATAAGTGTCCATTTGGGGCTGGAGCTTGGTGAACAAACTGTACTGGTTCTTTTTAATCTGCAAGCCATTACTCTGTGCACTAGCTTAGGACTGAGGAGAATTATGCAGGTCCCATGACTAAGATATTGCACCGTCTGTTTTTTATTTTTATTTTTTCTCCTTTTCCTGTTCTCCCCTCCTGTTTCTCTTGGCCTCGGCCACTGCGGCCACATGTGATAAAAGTGAAAAGACAAGAGATGACAGGGAGCGAGGATGCTAACAGAGCCAGAGAAGCATGAGGGCAGGTAGGGCTTACCTTTCTCTCCTCAGAGTGTTGAGGGGCAGGGGGTGGGGGGGTGCACTGGGTAAGGGCAGCGGTAGGTGTGAGCTTCAGGTGGGTCTCTCTTCTACCTCCCTCCTTGCTTCAGCCACGCGTGTCTCCCATGGGATGCGATGGCTTCAGATATTCAATGAACATGCAGCCAAAAAAGAGGAGTGGAGTCCTCCTGGGCAAAGAGCTGGCACCCTGTAGTGGTCCAGTGCTGCTCACAAGTGCAGGAAAAAAAACACAACCAAAGTTACTTTCAACTGCAGGTGGAGAAAAATCTGTCTGTTTAACTTTTATTTTTCTGCCTCCATCAAAAAGCAAAAAAGTCCATCCATGTGCTTTTTGGCAGAGGTGGCGAAAGTGAGAGAGAAGATGAGAGAGCAAGTGAGAGAAGAGTGAAAAATCCTCTCTGTGCCGTCTTCAAGCTGTCCAGACGCAGGTCTGAGGAGCACCTTCCCAATGTGTGCGCTCTTGCTCTCCAGGGTGGAAAGTAGGAGGGAAGGAGCAGGACAGAGAGGGAGAGAGAGTGAGCAACAGTGGAGTGAGACTCAGTCAGTCAGTCAAGTCAGTCAGGCAGTCAGGCAGGCAGCAAGGCAGTGTATATTGAGCTAAAGGCTGTGGGTCCAAGCAGGCTGAGCTCCCACTCCCAGGACTTATAACCAGGGGCTGTGCACCTCGCTGCTCCAATCTCCCTGGCTCACTCGACGATCCCTCTCCCACTGGCTTATTTTGGGAAAGACAGACAGGATTGTTCATTGGGTTAAACCCCTTCATACAAAAAGCAAGTGTCTGTGGCTGGCTACACTGAGGAAGGAGGGGAGTGAGCAGGATGGGGTGGGGTAGCAGCCGCGCAAGAGAGGGGTGGGGTAGGATGAAGAGGAGGGAAGGGAAAAGAGAACGAAAAAGAGACGAGAAGAGGGGAATTCGGAGGCGTCTCTTGCTCATGTTCTGCCTCCCTCCACTCTCCTCTCTTTCCCAAACTTACCTTCCAAGAAGTCACCCTGCCCTTTATCCTGCTATTCAAACACGTTCACAAACACACAAATCAAACCATCAAATCAAGCTCAACCATGTAGAGATTTTAATCCCAAAGTCTCCCACAAAAACTTCTCTCTTTACTTGCCTTGTAGCTCCAATGGCCAATTAATAATCTCTACACATGACATAACACTGGATAAGTGTAATACATAAAGGGGCATTGTGTTGTCGCCTAAAATCTGCTGCCGTTTGTGTATAATCGTTACATGATAGCGCTCTCTAGGGGTTAATCACCAAAGCAGAGCAGTAAATGACATCGGTTCACATTTCGCTACTACAGCCTGGCTATTCATTGCTACAAGATGTATTATAAGTATCAAATAGACCTTACATTTAAAACGTGCCAAGCGTTAGCCGGGAGAGTGCATAAAGTCTCATCAACATGGGTTAATTGGAAATCATGCTTTGGATGTTAGCTAACAACCTGGATGAACTACAGTCGTCCCTTATCGTTCACCAGGTAACTTCCAACAGAGCAGAGGTTCATGAAGACCAGTACAGGCTTAGCATTCAATGTTTAATTGGCACCGTGTTAGCTGGCCCTGTGCTGTGGTAGTGGACCTTGAAGAGAAAGCTGCTCCGACTGTCTGTGATTGGACGAGCCAGAGGGAAGCTGGCCTGGCCTTTTCCTGAAAGACCTACTGGGACTAAGCCACTGGCCAAGTTAGAGATCAGATAGAGACTGCGATTCCAAGGAGATCTTGAAATGCCACAGCGAGAGGAGCGGGGGGGGGGAGAATTAAGAAAAGGCCTTTTTCTCTTTGTGATTTTATTCGTCATCAGGTTGTGGCAGTTGAGACTGATTTATTAAATGGCCTGTCACTTCAGCAGGATCCACTGATTCATTACTTCAATCACTGTTTAAATTCCAGCTAGTTATCAAAAGCTGGCAGTCCTGCTGCACTTCTTTTATTCATGTTTTGCTCATGAAGGGTAATAAACGTCCCCAGACTGTGTAATCTACCAACCATTAGAACCAAAGTCAGGCTGAACTCGGCCTTTCCTTTCATGAGAACAATAGGCAACGTCTCAACAAGGGTATATTTGGATAATGTTTATTATATTAAATTGGACCAGCTGTTTGAAGAGTGTCTTTATGGCAAAATTTACGATGCAGATGGGGTTTTGTGTGTTTCTTTTGCTCGTTTTCAGCAAATTCCATCAATATCAAGATAGCAAAGTGATTAAACATGCAATGGGGGAATTGATTTAAATTCTGTCTATTCAGAGACGTCTGTACTGTACTGATGGAAGGTCATACACTGGCCAATTGTTGATTGTGCCATCAGAGTCAAAAGAAAAGTATTTTGTTCATGACTGGAGCCGGCTAAATTGAATAATCACTAAAAAATAAGCAATAGGCGTCATGTCTGTGAAAGAGCCATGGTGCAGTTGAAGCTGACTGAAGGGCTCTCTGAAACATGGAAAGGGTGGAGTGACCAGATGCCCAGCAATGATGTCATCAATAGGAGCCCTGTGTGGTAGTCAGGCCTGCCATTCATTCACCCCCACCCCCCGAGGTGTGTGTTTCTGTGTGAGCATGCATGCGTGTGTGTTGTTGTTGATCACACCCTACCACCAAAGCAATAGCTTTTCTGTAGCTCAATGAGGCAAAAAATTGGTCGGAGGAGGCTCACACACAAACAGGAGGAAAGCCCCCGCCTCTTTCAGTCATGGCTATGCTACAGTTCCACTGAAGAATTCTGCCTCTGGCTGCTCAAAAGTCTCAGCTCACCCTCTGATACTCTCACACAACACACATTCATTCTCACTCATACCCTCTGGTCAGCACACACCCCTTGAAAAATCCCCAAACCATTCACTTCAGCGCGGTACACAAGTCCCCTCCCACTCGCTTGCTTTTACAAGGTGAAACATTCCCGAGAAGAGGGAAAAAACACCTGGTCGTCATAAGTTTCTCTCTTATTTTTTTTCACTTTTCCCCTTCGCTCCATTCCATTAGTAAGAGTAAAAACAAACAGTGGCCGTTAACTGACTGGAAAACCGTTGCATTGCATCACACAGACCCGCTTTGCCCTTGATGTTCGTCAAAAGCCCAAAAATAAGCCGTGAAGGGCAGGTTGGCGTCACCGATACACTCCACCCTACACCGCGCCCAGCGTCACCAAACATAGACCCACTATGTGTTAACGTATGGGGGTCTGTTGTACTCAATGCCGGTGTGTTTAGGGTGGAGTGAGTTTGTTTGGGGGTGCATTGAGCACGTATGTTCCTTGAGTGGGTTGCGTGAATGGTTGGAGTGTGTAGAAGGGTGGAGTTGTTTGTGTTTGTGAGCCTGATTGGAATTAACTTTTGGGTTGTAATATGACCTTATTTATTCAGGTCAGCGGTCACTCTGAGTAAAGTGTTGTATGGTGGTAATTGAGTCGATAGCATGAGCTAATATGGTTTTGACAGCGTTTAATCTCATTACTCTGATGCACAAAAACACTCTTTTCAATGCTGCACTGAAGGTTTGCCCCTACACCCAATGCACTTTCCTTCAGTTAAGCCCCTTTTATTCAAACAAGGCATCGATATCAAGTAACAAAGGTCAGAGTTGAAGGTTCACCCGAGGACAGCAGAGGATAGGTGTTCCTCTCTTCCATCTCTCGCTTTTCTCCCCTGCTTTTATGCTCCCTCTTTTCTTCGCTATCAGCCTCTCTTTCCCTCGGGCAACGATTCAAAGGGGCCGTTTTCTCTCAGGTGATGTGGTCCACCTTTGTCTGTTCTAACCTTACAAAGGAATGCCTGGCATTCACCAGTCTGTGCCTACACAGGGCCGTTAAGGAGATCGAAAAAAGGTGGCGAGGGGAGGAGGGAAAAGGCAAAAGGAAAGTGAATTTAAAGAGATAAATAGTTGAGGAGCAGGACAGAAGTGAAGAAAACAGAGTACGTAAAAAAGGGGAAGGATGTGGAGAGGACAGTTGGAGAAAAGGAAAGAAAGAAACATTTAAAGAAGGCAGCAGGCAGAGAAGAGGAAGGAATGGAAAGTGAATGCTAGAGGGAGAGGGGAGTTTCAGTCTTTTCACACACTGGATAAAACTTGAGGCCTCTGAAATTGATATAAATTTCAACAGGGAAATTCCTCTGAGATGGGCTTGGGGCTTTGCCACCGCCCTCGGCTGGCACAGGGGCGGAGAGTGTGGGTGGGGTGATGGGAGGGCATGAAAAGGGAGGGGTGTCAGATGGATGGATGGAAGGATGGATGGATGGAGCAGGTAGAGGAGGAGAGGTTTTTGGCTGGACTCCCCCCCTGGCTAACCTGACGCACATTGTTGCCGAGCTCAGTTTCCCCCCAGGTAATCATTTGACACTGATAAAAGGGGGAAGGGGGGACAGTGGAGAGAAGAAGGATGGCAGTGTTTCCACCCTGGGAAAAAGCTCTCTGGAGAGATTAGAGGACAGCCGGGGTAATTCTTCCGTCTGTTGGACCAGGCAAGAGAAGACTGGGGAGGACAGAAAGGAAGAAAGGGAGAAAAAGAAGAGGAGTTAGAGAAAAGAATAACAGGAGGATGGTTGCGCATTTTGAAAGGTGTCAGCAGAGTAATAACACACCATATGCACAAATGATTGAAGACAGGAGCGGGGGGGTGACAATTTTTTGAGTGTTTCCACAGTAACTAGTCCACGTTTTCTTTCTCTGGCACACACACACCTACGTGCGCGCACACACATACGCATGCAAGATGCTGCAGCGCGTGTAAATAGAAGAGTGGCGACTGAATGGTATTTTACTGCTTCTGTATTTGTGGCAGGTTATTTTGACCCTGGGTGGTCCCTGCTGAAAGACTCCTCGGGTCATTAATCATCAGTCGGGAATCAGATGTCAGGTGTGTGTGTGTGTGTGTGAGAAAGAGAAGAGGGTTGGTCAGTAACCAAAGAGGGAGGGAGAGCACCTACGGCACTGTGCCGTATAGGAGAAACAATAAGTGTGCGCGAGCGTGTTTGAGGTTAGCCTTGCGTAGCAGTGGATATCCTAATCAGCTGAGCTGGTGGTGGGATGAAAGAATGTGAAGATTATTGCCTGGTAATTGTTTCCAGAGTGCAACAGTGCTGCTATATCTCAAACAGGAGAACTTTCACTGCGGTGTGTGTGTGTGTACGCAAATAAGCATCTATGTACAGTACCACAAGTCAAGGTTATGGGATCCGTGCAGGAGCAGAACGCCTGGCGAATGGGAATCCAAAAGCAGCGTCAATGCTTTGAGTTAAAGCCAAGCTACCAGAGTTTTTAGTGAGTGCCAGAAACCAACTTCATTATTCCTCTTTCATTTACAGTCTCAAAGGTGCATCCAAAGAAAGAACACACTTTGCAACTATGATTTCCCTGGCCACCAACTTAACCAATATCCTGCCAATCTTCTGTTAAGACGAACACAACTGCACGCAAACAGTAAAAGCAACACACCCAGAGATCTGGGCTCAACTGATAAGCTCATCACTCCGCCAGCTATTCAGCGATTCTGATTCTATTTTTCTTCTCCTTCTCGTTGACAGACTCGTCTCGGCTAGCCGGCCCTGACGGGGCAATGGGAGCGGCGATCCTTCGCAAACACGGAGAAGCGTTTAGGTTTGTTTTGTTATAGTTTTTAAAACCATTTTTCGTTTCAGAACCAGCAGGCAAGAGAGCAATTTCCTTCACAGCAGGAGCAACAGAATCCCCAAACCCAAACAATCAGGTTAGAATAAATAAAGCCAACTGCCGGAGTTTTGAGATCTCAGGACCACATCCAAAAACTCCACCCCAGTTAGATATGAGGGGCCGGCACTGTGGTCCAAGCATGGGCAAAGTTCATTCATGGTGTGTTTTAACCCGCAAGAATTATTGTGAAGACTTGACTGAAACTAGTTCTCTCAGTACAGCACAGGAGGTGAATTACTTAAAGTCAAATGTAATGAAGCCCAGAGCAACAAAGTTGGCTCACAATGCGTTGAGGACCTTTATCTCCAGATAATCTTAATGATCTCATTCAGTCTTGACATAACAAACAGTTTCCTCATAATCATGACTTAATTATCTCATCTTGATATAAGAGATAGCAGTGTTGTGGTGCCAATAGTTACTTTTTAAGCCCATTACCTCAGGGATAAGATTTTAATCATATGGTTAATGAGATGTCAAACATGTTGATAAGATGTGTTTTTTTTATGATGACTTGCATAATTCATTGTGACTTCAGTATTTTATCATCTTGACAAAATGTAATTAATAGCATTGGGCTATTTTCCTCTTAACAGAGACATCAGTCTGCTCTCAGTTAAGATTGTTCAGTCTGGGTCTCTCCCTGTGAGAGCGTCAATTCTGTCAGTGTGATGAAGAGACTTCAATAGCGCAATAAAGATCTTGATAAATATGAATATAAAATATGAATGTAAATATCTAAAAATAATGAGATATTTAAGCCATAATCATAAGGAAACAATGTTTTATATCTCCGGATATCAGTATAAACTCAGCGTAACTGGCAGCACAAAATACATATGATTTGTTATCTCCAGATAATAATGATCATTAGTTGCTGCCTTTTCTATCGCGATGATGTTATAATTAAGCTGTGGTTTTCAGATAACAGGCCAAACAAACATGCTAAGCAACTATGGCCGACTGAAAACAAAAGCAGGATAACTACAGTGAGAAGATGTCAGAAATGTTGTATCTTTCCTCACTCTTTTTTTAATAGCAAGCAGCGACGTACAGATTGCTAGATGCAGATGGTATCAGCTCTTGCTAATCAATGCTAATGTTGTACGTAACTTGACCAAATTGCAAAAACGAAACTTGACGCTGTCTGTCTGTATTCAGCTAAAAAACACCACTCGCTAGCATCGCTGATTAAAAGTGGACGATGCAGTTTCGCAGTTCAACAGTACGAACAGAGTGGTGATTCTTTTGGAGTGAAACGATCTATCTGATCATGCTACATCATTTTCAGTAAAACTTTTATGTCATTTTCATTATTTATTTATTTGTTGATTTTTTGGGGGATTGATTGAAGAATAATTTGGTCTATGAAATGTCAAAAAAGTTGCTAAAATGAAGGTGACGTCTTCAAATGTGTTGCTGCAAATCCCAAACAACATAAAATTTAGAATTATACCAAACGCAGCAAGAAGCTCTACTTTTATATGCATATCATATCCACCAAGTGTATCAGCTTAATAGTTGTCGATTGGGGCTGCCAGTATTTGGAGCAAGTAACTCATGAAAAATAAAACAAAAAGTACAGATCTCGATTGAATGTATATCTTAATTCAGGAATGTTAAAAGCTAAACATAAAGAGATTCAGATTTTACGAGCATATTTTATACTGGATTCAGATTAGATAAAATGCTAATCGAATTTCACTGTGCGGTTGCACCCCACTGAGACAACAAGCTTCCCAGCAATATTATGTTTGAAGGTCTTGCTCTCCTAGGCTCTACAACAACCTGGGTTGTGACCTCTTGAGTGGCTGCAATCCTTTCCCTGACCTTTACCCTCTGTGTTCACACTAAGTAGCTTCTGTGTTCCCGCTGCAAATGCCTCAGGAGGTCACTGCGGTCCTCTCAAACCTGTTGTTGTAAGTTTCGTCCTATTATAACAAACTCTTTTACTCACTTGACCACTTGCTGACCCTGGAGAACTTTCTAGCATTGTTTGTTTTGTGTTACAGCCAAATATCCCCACTGTGAAGCTTTTCTCTGAGAAGCCGTCAGTAGTGCCGTCTGTAATTAAAAAAAAGGCACGTGCACGTACACACATGCATCCTGCTGAACACACACACACACACACACACACACGCTCACATTCATATACAGTATATTGGTGCCCTGTCCCACCTGGATTCCTGTCTAGCTTTGTGAATGTGTCCTGACCTTGATGCTCACAGGAACCTCCTCCCTAAACAGCTGTTTCCACGTGTCCCACCACCCACCGTCCTCCAAACACAAGGAAACAGAGAAATTGCACTGTAGTCACCGTCTCAGAGCTCAGCTCACACACAATCTGTGGATATCACATCATGAATTTTAAATTCTGGGTAATACGTCCTGATAAATGCATCTGGGAAAACAGTTTGAATAACACAAAATTGGCTCTCAGCGAGACATTTAGAAATATTAACTGTCGGAAGGGATCATTTTTCGCCTTTGATCATTCTGGGAGTATAAATAGGGAACAATATGACCTTGTTCAGAGTGGGGGGAATTAGCCATAAAGCGCTGGTGACTGAGTGACTGTTTGATCTGTAACACACCCTTTGGGGAAACACTGTTTTTTCATACAAAATTCATTAAGTTGACTTATTCCTGTGAAAGTCAGAAGACAGGGCGGCGCGAGGATGGAAATACGCATGTGTGTATTACACAAAACAAGCTGTCAAAATGGGGGATAAATAATGAGGCTGTCAACATGTGTGCCAGGCCTTTGCCAACAAATATGTCAGGGGAGAGGGGCTAACACTAACTTCCACGTACACCTACAGGGAGAAAGTGGCAACTCGGATTTGAAGGCAGAGCGTTCGTGTTTCTCGGCCTTCCTGCTTCTCCACCCTCCTTCTGTTTTTCTGCTTTTTGACTGGTTTCTCCTCGAAAGCCTGCAGATGTGTAGCTATGTGAAAGAAAACAGGCAGCAGGCCTCCAGCTTTGGTCAGCATGGAGAGACATGCCAGAAAAACAAAGACCTCTGAACTGTACAAACACCACAGCAGAGAAACTGCAGCAGGGACCACCCATGGAGGTGGCAAGTGAGCAACCGAGACCAAAACCAGCTTCTTGGATCAGGGTGCTACCAGATAAAGAGCACGACATGTGTGGATGGATAGAGTCAGAGGCAGATGTGCCGCAAAAAACTGTCATATGAGAGATGAGGAGGAGAGGAAAGGGTGTAAATGGAGATGTGGCCTAGTATCTCTGTCTCTACCAATGTTCAGTGTCATGCAGGAAGGCGTCAAGTAAGGGCGTGGAGGTTCAGGTGTTGGTTGGGCGTGTAGTGCATCCAACCTTTCTGCAGGAGGTCAGAGTTTGCATCCTCAGAGACCTGTAATTATACGATCTTTGCCTAACCCTAACCAAGTGATGGTTGACTAACCTAAACCAACACCTTAATCATAGTTTAGTTGCCATATCCTTGATCTTTGCCTAACCTTAGCCATACCTTAGGTGCCATGTGAAGATACTGCAGCAAGAAAGAATCATTAAAACTGCGGCACTGAACTCAAAAAATCTTTATCCTTTGCAGAATTGTCCAACATCAACAGTTTTGTCTGATGATAGAGTTGCATATTGAAGCTAAGACCTGGAAAAGGTCTTTATCCTCTGCAGTCTTTATCAGTAACATGCCTCCAAATCCTGCACAGGGCCCAGCAGCTCGCCAGCACTTCACCAATTAGCACCTTCCTCAATTACGGCTGCAGCCTGCTGCAGGCCTGGGGCAATGGCCTGTCTCTCTGCACGTCCATGTCTGTCTGTTTGCACAACCAACGGGTGTTTATGTGGAAGAGACGCAGGCTTGGACATGTGCAGGGCATCTACATTTTCTCTCATAGATTTCCTGCTTTGACTAGCTGCTAGCGGAAGGCGTGTTTTTTTCTTTCCTGAGACAGACGAATAAACATTATTGTTGGAGCTAAGGCCAGTAGCTTGTATAGGACAAGGTCGTGACTTCTGTCAGTTGTGCATGTGTGTGTGTTCAGGAAAGACACAAAGAGGGTGGGCTGTATGAATGCATGGAATAACAGAGAAGAAAAAATAGGGAATACAAGAGACATTACATACATTATTAACAGTGCCCTAAAGTTGTGTCTGAGGTTGTTTTTATAGCACATAATTGTTCATTTAAGTTGCCATATAAATGTTCTTTACAACAGTTTACTCAGCGAGGCTTTTTCCTGCTGCTAACTGCCGCCTTCCCTTGCACAGCGTGCACAGAGACTGCAGCCGGTCCCAACAAAACCACTGTTATCATTTTGTTACACGTGGCCAAGATCACCAGGAGAGTAATCCAGTCCTGTTAAAATTCCAGGACAAACAAACGTTCACACTTTGCATCCAACATCGTGCTACTCTTGGGCTGTAAAATGCAAATAACTTGCGGGAGGGACGGAGCGGGGCTTGTGCTCTCTCCAGGACCAATTTCTCGTGGGAAGAGACGCAGAATGTGAATTGCAGTGCGAAAACATCTTGAAAAAACATATCAGTGATTTGTTAGTGTTGCAATTACAGTTCAATTGCATAAAATTGTCACAAATGCAGTCGGTGGAATTTATGAAGTCTCACATTTAAACACAGCTGGGCTTTTATGATGTCTTTGAATGTCTGAGTATGTTTTAGTGTCTGGATATCAATGTGATGGGCCATAATAATGAAAAATCAAACAAAATATCTGTGTGTGTACTATGTGACCTTTGGATCAAATTTTGATAGATGCTGCAGAATATCTGATGATTTCATCTATAAAAAGCCAACAAATTTGGTATAAAAATGCTTTCTTTTCTTTGCTTGGGGCTAATCTCTCTTTCGCCTCTGCTTTTTGCCTTATAAAGCTGAAGTCATGCTATCCTGGAAAAGATATTAGCCTGTGTTTTGTATGAAACTTAAAGCCACATCACTAACTTTATTCAAATACCCACTACCACTTAATATCGTGTAACTCTACATTCCACGTTAATTTATGTCCATAGCAGCTGGAGTGGACAGTAGTTTGGAAAAAAGCTAGGGACAAAGTGGACTGAACATGTGGTACAGCATGTTAGACCTCTCCGCACTTTTGTTTATCATATTTGTCCCTTTCTTCTCTTGTTCTGCCTCCTCTCCAGCCTCTTGCCCTCCATCCTCTGCATATTTCTCCCTTGGTGTGTGTTTTAAAGGCTGAGCCCTCAACCCAACCAGTGGGCTGTGGTTGCCTCCTAAACCATTCACATGGAACTGGTTAGGAAGACATTCCTTCCATGGAGGGAATGTCTGGCACCAAGCGCCTGTAATACAGAAATCATAAACGGGAGGTCCGGCCTAATCACATCCCGTGGCGCTCTCACCCTCTCTGAGCTCCCTCTTCCTCCTTCCTCTTCCTCTCGTCCTCTCTGAGGAGTTATTAAGACGGGGATGGGGAGACCAAGAGCATTAGCTGATCCTATCTTTCCCTTTCCTGTGTAATATAAGGGTGTAAATCACTTGTGGAAATCGAGCGGATTAGATTCTGGTGGTTGGCAAATATTCTTGCTTATCTGATCCTCTGCCTCCGATCCCTGAGAAGAAGTGTTTTATATTTCTATAAATAAATAAATGAATAGATAAAATTTTATGGATTAGGTGCATAGAGAGGCTGTTGCTGTTGTTTTGTTTTGCAGTTGCTATAACACACACCCAAAATTTCTCCGAACAACGGGGATGTAAAGCCATGTTCAACAGGCTATGGTTAAAGTTTGATTAATCAAGGTTGGCCAACTGTCTGCAATGCAGTACATGTGGGAGAGAAATCTGTTTCTGCACTGTAAATGCACTGAGAAGAAAAATCCACAAGGACTACATAAAATGAAAACACATCATCCTTTAAAACAAATGCATATGTGATATTTCTAACACTAGTCAGGTGTTGGAAATATTACTTTTGTCTCCATGAATGTTGTTATTGTCACAATGTCAAGCAGGCAAAGTATTTAAATATCAGCCTTAGATGTAATATGACATTTGGAAGCTTCTCCACCTCACAGACGGGGGTCATTGCTAAACCAAGCAGAATCTGAGCGCAACATATAGTACATTCACACAGATTAGTAAAGTTTGAAGCTGCACCAACCAATATTTTTATATTAACAATGGATCAAATGACTAAGTGTAATATGACAGCGGTCGCTTGTAGTGATGAACCCATGGGTAATTTTCATCTGACTTTAGCTCAATGTTTTGGTAGGACCCGCAACTTTAATGTTTTGGTTCACTCTCAACGGTCTCATCTACCTTGTTTACATCCTCAGCAACAAAGTTCTGAGAAACCCAATTTACACAACCTGCCCAGCACCAAACTGCAGACAAACAAAGTTAGCGACTAGCTGGTGAACATAGTGAAGCATTTAGCAGCTAAAGAGACAGATATTTCCCTCAGGAGTTGGTAGAGACCAAAACTGAGCTAAAATGATGGTAAATATTGGTACTTACATTTGTTGGGTGGCCAGAAACATGACTTCATATGAATGATAATGTTGCTCTGTGTCTGTGGGATGTGTAAATAACCACAGTGATGATATGTTGGTGTTGTGTTTACAGCTTGTTTCACTGCCCCCAAGTGGCCAAAAATCAGTTAATACTGCTTTAAGGGGAAGATATTTAGCTGGAAGCAAGGAGCCCTCAGCCAAGATCGGAGACTCTTGATCAACCGCTATGACATGCAAAATCAGGGTCAAGTAGTCAAAGTTTTCTTCACGTTATGAAGATTATGTTTGTTGTCTTTTTACCAAAGCAGCATGACATTTGGGTTGTGTGCTCTACATTATTAGCTTCTTGTCCTGCAAAGCCGCCTACTATAGTGTAAACACAAGTTATCAGGTTAAAGTGGTATCCAAGTGTGGCCACTGTTAAACCCCTGTCAAATTGATTATGGCATCTGTTACACCTTTTAAATCGAGTTATTTTGTTTGGTTTGTTTTTTACATTTTGGGTAGCTTTTAAACGCGTTTAAAGGCTGAATGAGCAGCTGGTCTTTGCCCTGCTGTCCTCTACGTGCTTTTCCTCTGTCGTCCTCTGGAACTCTGTGTCCTCCCTTATAAGCTCCAACAAGTCTCCGACAGTCTCTCTAGCTCAATTTGGAGAACCTACAGATGTCCCTGCCTCTGTTTCCTCCTCCTGTTTCTCCACTGCTGCACTTGGCCCTGATTCGTCCTCTTGGATGGAGGCGATGAGAAACGGGGCGGCAGAGGATTGCCTCTGTCCCAGTGCCTCATCCATGAGGACACACCAGTGCCAAGTAGAAGCAGTGAGTTTTCCACTTCATGTTCCCTCTCCTAACCTTTGGTAGTTGAAATCCTAAAATAGAGAAAAATCCGGCCAAGGCTCATTTTTAGCTGACAGCTTTTCAATTTTCTGGCTGAAATGACAACTGTCACTGGTGGATTTTATTAGCTTTAAGTAATTAACATTAATTACGTGGTCTTATGTGAGATTTTTTTGGTGGTATCGAAAGCAAATGTGAGATGCCATTAATCTCCATTGATTAATAAGCCAATTGACCTTCTTATCTAATTTCCAGCAAGACCGCAAACAAGAGGATTTCACAAAAGGCTGGAGTGTTCCCTTTAAGCCAGGCTGCAATCGAGGTTCAGAGTGGTTCTGACATTGGTTTTGCACAGTAGGGGGCAAAGATAGCAACGATTAACTTGTAACTCATGTAGTGGTAATTCCAAGTGCTAGACGAGACATATCCATGCTGTCACACCGAACACACACATACATGCTGTCACCACTTGTATGAAAGACCTACAGTATGTCGAAGGCATTTGATAATTGTTTTAATTTCAACGTGTTCGCCTTTTCTGTCTCACCCTCTCCCTCCTGTCTTTCTGATTCTAGGTCTCTCTCTTCATTTTGCTGAAACACTATAAGTGGCACCTCCACATCTCTCCTGGTTTGGGTTTCTAAAGGAAACACTCCATCACTGGACCCCTGAAAAACTGGCCGAGGGAAACAATGGTGCCCTTGAATTTCTCCTGCTCATTTTGCATGTAATGATATCTAGATTAAACACAATATTATTGTTGGCCCATGCAAGGCAATCACGAGTTTCTCTCACCCATGCATCAGAGTATGGTGCATGTGGAAATAGTCCTTATTTCAAAACACCAGTTTTACTTACAGCTTCCTGATGGTAGTTTTTGGGAGAGTGGTAAGGAGGAGGGAGAGGGTAATCACAGTGTTGGGAGGAAAGGAATATTGAAGCAGCAAGGGAACAAAAAAAGGCATCTCCAAAATCAACTGTTGCATTGCAGAGGGAAATAAAAAGCCAAGAGCTCATGTTGTTTCACCCTGTGAAAATGTCCGCATTTCAAGGTTCAACATCAACAGTGACTTTGATGTCATGGGCACAGTTTGTGGATAAAGGAATAGTTTTAGGAGGTAGCATTTTAGGAGGTTATTTGCTCTCTTGCCAAGAGTCAGATGAAAAGAAACACACAGAGTCTAAGCTAAGCTAATAGCTTCCCGCCTCCACTGTAGCTCCATTCTTAACGCACAAACATGAGAGTGGTGTCAAGCTTCTCATCTCACTCTTGGCAAGAAAGCCAATAAACATATTTCCCAAAATGCCAAACTATTCCTTGAAGTTTGTTTGACATTGAGGATGTCTGACTGGAATGGACAAATGTTTGTCCTGAGCGGAGCTGAAATGATATGAATCAGCAAAATGATTCATAATTTCCACACTCAGTTTTAGTTGAGATGTGGTTAGACCAGGAATCAGCTCTGGTACAACAGGAATTTCTGAATCCAGCAGAATCACCTGCACACAAACCATTTTAATACAGTAAGCATCTCAACTTTCACTCTCCTTCATAACAAATGTGTCCTCTCTACCACCACCAAGCTACCAGCATTCTTCCCTTAATTTCTCCCCTCTCATCTATCTCTTCACCTGGGTCCCCTGAATAACAGGAGCACACAGGAACGTAGGGTAATCTGTCTGGGCCAATGTGCTGGGCTATGCGTGGGCTCATGTTGAGGCCAGCCTAATCACCTTTCGGATCAGCATGGAGAACAGAGGAGGCTGTACCTTTTATCCCAAACCAAAGTCAACAAGGCAGGATTCCTGGGAAGCATTGCAGACATTCTTGAAAGCAGAAAAGAGGGGTAAAAAAACAGCCATTGACCCCTCTCTGCTAAATTTAAGAGGAGTAGAATGTGAAGAAGGAGAGAGGAGGGCATGTGGAAAAAACTTTCTTGGATGTGCATTGTTGTGGAGCAAAACAAGGTGCTCCAAATGCCCCAATTAAGTTTACAACTTACTTCCTTACATGAGTAAAATAACTCAATAAGGTCTAATAATTCCACTTTTCATGCATCTTAAAAGTAAATTTTTTTGCAGCTGCTATTTCAGAATATGGTTCCTAACATCATCAACTACCTCACCACCCTCACCCGTTTCCCTGCTTCTGTCTTCTATCTCTGCTATTTAATGTCACCTATAATATCTTGTCATATTTTTATTGTCTATTTTATGTATTTAAGCTATGCTTCTGACTCGCAGTACTTGCTGTCACCTTTTCCCTTCTTATATTTTTTCTACTTACTATGTTTATATGTCATGCACCAATATATCAAGTCAAATTCCTTGTATGTGCAAACCTACTTGGCAATAAATTTGATTCTGATTCTGATCCTGATTCTCTCTCTCCCGCTGCGCTCCCGCTGTTGTGCCGGGCCAAAAGTTTGGATGGTGACCCGGGGTAATTAATAACTCCCCTAACTAGGTGCTGTTTGCACAGATGGACCTCCTCCTTCAGAACTGGCCACCCTTTTTGTCGATGCTATTTCCTCCCTCCCGTTAGCCTGAGCTATCACATGCTGTGTAAACACTGACGCTCGCTGAACATGCCAAGCACAGCAGCGCTCCTGCATGAGTTCGAATGTGTGAGTCAGTTTGGCTAAGTGTTGCCCATGTAGGATTTATGCCCTTACATTCTCTATTTGTGTGCCTCATACCGCTGGTAATAGAGGAGTATGCGTTCTCTGAGTCATAACAGCAACTTCAACCACAGTAAAGAAGAAAAGGGAGAGAAAATCAGAGAAATTTCAAGAAAAAGAACAGAAAGAGAAAGATGAGGGTAAGTGGTAGAGAGAAAGTCAAGAGCGGTGGCAGTAGGAGGATGGGATTGGAGACATTTTGGCCAGGGATGTCAGAGAGGAATCAGTGAATAACTTGGCTTGTTTCTTTGTGGTGAGAACAGCATGGGCTGGAGGCTGAAGCCAGAGCCCACAATGTCTAGCCTGGAAGGTTCTCTCATTAGAGAGATTGGAGCGCGCAACCTCCTGGGAACCGCAGCGCCAGAGCGCAGCACTCATCAGAGCCCTGGGAACGCTCACTCTCAAGGCCATCTCAGGTATAAAGTTATGGGGATTTGAGTGTTATATTTTTAACTGTAATGGCTTGTCGCTCTCGTCTTTTGTCTCCGTGCGCCATGTGTCTTAAGTTTGTGGTGATGCTTGGAATTGCCATGCGAATATCCCACCCCTCTGTGTTTGCCGATTGAGAATGTGTCTGAGAACATCCAACAAGACATGAGTGGAGTCTCTATACTGTCTCCAACACCAGAAAAGTCCCCTTTCAAAGGAGCGCAAAGGCATGCCAGTGTTTTTTGTTAAAACACTCGTTTTATGGCTTTCAGGGAGCGAAGCTTTGCTGGTTGGCAGGAGAAATGACAAAACACAGAGAGGGAGCAAGAGAGGGAAGGGGAGAAAAAAGGCAAAGGGTACAAATATTTCAGTGTGGGGTCCTTGGCGTACAAATCATCAAGCCATCTGCGGCAAGGCCTCAGAGGCGGTCTTTAATGTTCCCCTTTAAATGAGGAGAAAAAACATTTGAACCTGTGTACTCAGCCGGAAACCATAAACGGTCAGGAGCCTTAACAAGAGCCATGCACATGTAATTAAAACAATCAAAAAGTCATACGGATACACATGTAGAAGTGTGCTCTCTCCTAAATTACCCCTGGCATGTGGATCCAATAGCAGGCCGTAAAATACATGTATATTTGACTTTACAGAATCTCACTGAACCTTTTTTGCAGGGATGCCCGTTTGCTTTGGGGATAATGAGAATACGTTTTAAAGGTCATCATTGAGTTAGCTAGTGAGTTTAACTTGTAGAATGCCGTGTGTGCGTGTTTGCCCAAATGACTGACTGACTGCCTGACAGCATGATTTTTGTGAGACCCTCTGTCAGAGTTTCTCTTGTGCTTAAGCATGTGTGTGGCTTGTCAGTGGCTATATTCAAAAATCTGTTCAGGATTCAGCTATATGACCCTGACCTCAACTGAAGAGCTGGTTCACTGCACATCTATAAAAAGTCCTCAAATAGAACTGACAAAAATCTGGCAAAAGGTCAAGAGAAACATGTCCAACAAACGGGGTTCAAACCAATGAAGACATGTACAGTAACCTACGTGTACAGAAGCTCTGACTGTTCTTCGCTTGAAGTCTGAGAACTCTTCATGTCAATACTGTTACAGTATGTGTATGATGCTTTCAGGAGCCCTGTATCAGTCACATTGGTTTGTTAAATGCATTTAAATTACATTTTAGGTGTGAATCCTAGACATGGCCACTGTATATCATCATTCATTATGGCTGTTTCCTAATCCCCAAAAGGTACGAATGTTTACAGCGCACTATTTTGGCAATTATCAGTCCATTTTCTATTCTTGCTTATCCTGTGCAGGGTCGCAGTGGGCTGCTGCCTATCCTGGCACACTCATTTTGGAAGTTTATCCTTGATGTTAATTGGTCGACTGTGTGATGTACAGGACTCCCCACATTAGCTCCACTAAAGAGTAGAGGAACATGTAACAACAGCAGACTAATAAGAATGCAAGGCAAGTTGCTTTGATAAAGGAATTAAAGCAATGTTCTCAACCTCGCCAATATAATTTGCATGAATAAAAAAGGCTACAATTTGTTGATTGATACAACTCGACATTTCAACACAAGATCTTGCTGTTTTTACATATTTTTATACATTTAACACATACATAATAAGATTAGAAGCAATATTTTAGTTTCTCTTTACAGCCACTAAAACGTGCAACCATCTAAGTGCACACTAAGAGGCCTCAGAGGAGCACTCTCTCCTGAAAGCCGCAGGTGTTTCAGGAGTGGCTCCAGTCCTCAGCAAAAACAGCAGGCAGCTATACATCTGGGGCTTTTAAAGCAGGTTCACTCTTTATTTTAACAAACCTTTGTGGCTTAGTGTGTGCTTTCAGACATGTGGACAGCTGGTTGTGATTGAGTAAAAGTGCTGGGTTTGGGACCTGGGTACCACAGGTGAATAAGTGATTTTCAGCCACCTCGAAGCCATGACTCAGCACTCCTACTCCTACGTGGCTTTCACTCTGGAGGCAGAAAAACAACGCTAACCACAACGAAACTGTTGAACAGGGCATGTGTTCAACAGTCAGAGCTGTCATTGACATTAAGAGCAAACACAAGCAAATTTTGCAGAGCACCACTTATGACTCCCCGCTCAAACCACTTCTCCCTAATGTTACTGTTTTTCAAAATAACAGCTCGGCAAAGCGCGCAGTTGCTACCCTCATCATTTTTCTTCTACGTCAATCCTCAAAGGTTAAGGGCTTGTTCTTTCCCAAAATATCCAGCCAGAACCTTTTCAACATTTACCTCATGACTTGTATGAATGAAAAGGCTTCCTATGTGGAAAACTTGGTGATTAATTTTGCCCCCAGCATCATAACTGTGTTGATTGTATTCGCCCTGCAGGGACACATATCCAAGTTGGCCCAGTCTAAATGAATGGTTTGACATTCCCACTGCAAAGAGAACCTTCTGAAAACTGACATGCCCTCCTCAGCAAAATGCCAAGACAATACTTAAAGCATTTCTTCAATTAAATGGTTTTTGACGCGGGAGAGGCCGGGTGCTGTCCTCGGGCCATGTGCTAAATTGGGGTCGATGTATCCCTTGGTTACTTTTCTTTAAAACAAAGAGCTACTCCTTAGATCCCCAATTCACAATATCTTCATTTCATTACACCTCTCTCTGTCAGAGCTTAATTTCCCCAACACTCTTTAATGATTTCAAAAGATACATACTTTGATATAAAACAATGTAACATGTGATAGTGTGTGAACTAATCTTCACATGGTCAGTCTGTCAGTTTTGAACTACCCACACTCACGTAAGTGGGAACAACATCATTAGTTGGGCGATCTTGGCACAAAATGTGGCACTATTCCCTTAGTCTGGATCGAGCCATTATACATCTCAAAGCGAGCATGTTTCTGGAAGCACTTAAGTTAAATTAACTGCATCTGGCAGAACTAATCTAAAGAAATAATCAGCTAAAATCACATATCATTACCCTGCATATACAGTATGTTTATGAATCAATCTATAGTAAGGAGTAAGTAGGGAGGCCAGTCAAAGGCCTGAAGTCGTGATTATTTTTATCTGTATTTTGTAACATATTTGGTTATTTGCCCTCTGCAGATTACGTATGCTAACCACACTGATTGGCTCATTTACTGTATTTTTGGGTGGACCAACGCTTAGGCCTGAACAAAATCTGACTGTAAATCCACAAAGCAGTGTCATGAAGAAAAACACTGCAAAGTTGTCAGGGAACAGAAATTCTTATAGCTAGTTGCTTCATTGCAGGAGTGGAGGGGTATGTTAGACCAGGAACTTATCAGTAGGAGACCATGACAGTTATGGTAGACACTCATGGCAGATAGCAACTTATACCTAATGCACAGACACGTCCAAACACACATTATTCACAAGTTCATCTCTCTATCACCATGTGTGAGGTTTGTTCAGCCCTGAGTTAAGAAGGGGCTACGTCGGTGGGAGTGTGTGGTTTTAGGTACCACACTGAGACACAAAATACAATCTAGAAAGTCCAGTTTAAGTAATAAATCCATGAGTTTGAAGACTTTTAGACACCACAGCACTGCACACCGATTCATAATCTTACAAAGAAGTATTTTACTTTTTTTTCTTTTTATCTTTGCGACCTACCGCCACATAAGCATGTAGAAATATGCCGTTTGTAACCCTAACCCTAACTCTATGTCGTGTGCGGTACCCTTTGACCGAGTCCTTTGCCTGCTTGTTTAGAGCAGAGGGCTCTCTCTTTTTTATATCTCTGAAACCTCTGTGGACCTTCAGTTCCCACCAGTCCTCTCTCTGTATCCTCGTCCAACAAAACTGGGTTGTTGGGGCATCAGCCGCATGGGTGAGGAGGAACACTGCTTTTAATAAGATGAGAAGCCATTGTGATTAGCCATGAATATCACAAGCCCATAACAACACCAGTGACCACAGATACATCCACCTGGTGTACAGCACACTTGAGATGTGCACATGTAATCACAAATCTTGCCAAATGCTTTCCAGATAGCGACCACACTGATGCCAGAAAACCCTGTTTCTGACACTTCCTGAATCAGTGAGAGAGGCTTTTCTGTGGTTCACACTTGTGTAAAGGAGCTTCACTTAATTGTGTGTGTGCAGGTGTGCGGGTACTGTTATCTGAGTTTCCCTTTCCACGCACACACCTTACAGCGAGTACATCCTGATAAATCAAGGCCTCTGATCTCCCAGCCAGGAATTCCAGACTGCCTGGGCCACACCATTCAGATCCGTGAAATACGGAAACAGCGGCTCCGCGCACCAAGAATTCAAAGAATGCCGTTAGACTGCATTTGTTTTCTGCGGAGGTGACAAGGAGAGGGAGGGCAGGGGGATGAAGACATTTTCTGATTTCTGAACAATCGAAATAATCCACTTTTAACCACGGCCACATGTTGTGCTTTGGATAGACCACACACGAACTCTGAGACATGCATAAATTAGTGCTAAGCCACACGCAAAAGAACATAACACAAAGAACACAACTACTAAGCCAAAAAAGATGAATGAATCACACAAAGACATGCAGCCAAAAGAGAACATACGTTACACTGTACTGTATATCATGTGAATCAAAACAGGGAATGCTCCACTCAAGTTCATGCTGCATCAGAACTGATTTTTCTCAAGCAGCTTCCATTCCCATCATGCTGTCTTCAGCCAGCTCATTAGTGGGATTGGTGTGTGGAAAGACATGAGGAAAGACAAGGTGGGTGGAACACAAGGAACAGCGCTGTATCTCAGCAGGAGAAACAGCCTGCAGCTGCAGCCTCAACAGTTACCTTCATACCTTCTTCATGTCTTCTGTGTATGCATAGCTTCTGAGGAATGTTCCAGGTGTTTCATGGGTTCCCATGAGGTGAAATCACAAAGGAGATGTCAAGTCTTCATGATGAAGGTGTGCCCGAAAACATGGCTTGTAGGTTCGAGTTTATTTGGACGTGGCCACCAAAGCTGCACAGGATGCAGGAGAGGAACACCATTTCACACCGAAGTGGCAAGATTTTCCCCTTTGTGTGATTTACGCATCAGTTCTGATTAGCAGCAAAACGAACAAAAGAAACACTGAACTGATGAAAAAAGTGTGTTTGAGACAGTGTGTGTGTGTGTGTGTGTATATGTGTGGAAATATTAAAGGAGACATCGTGGGCAGAGTCACACAGCTGGAATTTGCAAAAAGAGGGGCTGAAAGTGTAACCTAATGTCCCTGATCAAAAGCCGTAAGGAGGACACTTGACATCGTAATTTGAGTTAGAAGCCCACAGTTTTGGTCTTGCTTCTTTGTTGTGGTGTGGGTCCTCTGCTTATATCTCTTCACATCTTTTCAGGGATAAAAAAAACACCATTTGCACATGACAAACTGCGAAGCACTTCCCACTGTCAGGCTCTGCAAGGTGAGAAAAAGCCTCATCATTGATTTAAAATGTAACAGGAAACAGTCTGAGTGCCAAAGACGCATTGGTTTAGGTGTTATTCAGCATGTTGGGTGAGTTCCCTTTCTCAGAAGAAAATAAAAGTCATATGTGTGACTTCTAAGACTGACAGTCGAGCTTGTCTTGATCAGCCAGCAACCGACTTGAACTCGACACAATGCAAAAGATTCTGAAAGCAGTTTTGTTGATACTTTGGAAGCCAAGTCCCGATAAAGGAAAATGGGATTCTCATCGCACATCCTCCTTAGTCTTTCCGTACATGTCTTTCATTACAAAAGTGGAACAACAAAATGTCTTCAAATTACATTTGAAAATCAGACTCCCAATCCTATCCTTATTTTCATGCTTGTCAGGTCGCTGCAAAAGGCCAATTCTGAATGAAAACATTCACCATTGCAGTGTATCATCGCCTCGGAGCATGAGAAGGAGCTGGAAGCTCATCAAACTGCAGCTCTTGGGAGAGTGAGAGAAAACATTTCCAAGCATGTCAGATTTTACTGACACACATATCACCACCTCAACCTCAGAAACAGGTAATCTCTGTAGGAGATAAGAAAGTTTGGATGGATCTGATAGCCCTGGGAGTCAAAAGTTGGTAGGTCATACAGAGGGCTGTTTACTTGAGTTAAAGTGGACTGCTAGCAGCCCTCGCTAATCTAATTGTATGTTTTATCAACTTCTTACAAATGGAAAAATAAGTTTCTCTTAAAGATGTAGACTTACAATTGGTTCAGCAGCTTTGAGAGCCAACAATCATTAGTAAGTGGGTTGTTTTGACAACACCAAGAAAATACTGTAAAGTCTAACATGTTTATTTTATAGCACAAAATGTATACAGGATACTTGAGGGTTGGACTCATAGATGTATTAAGAGAACTGGATACCATGTTCCAAGATGGCGCCACATTTCTTCCAAGGAAAGTTGCTCAACGGGAACATCCATCAAAAAAGTTCCTTTATGGCATGTCCCTTAGATCTCCATGTGACAATTAAGTTCTATACTTAGGTCACGTAACGACAACTGAACCATCTCCATGACAACTGAGCAAACTGATAAAGGCCATGAGATTTTCTTTATTGTTTTAAAGATATTTCTTTCATAATGAATGTGAGGAATTGGAAGAAGTTTGGGCCCAATCATGTCATGGGACCTGCAATTCTGACCTGCAACTGTGCAGCTTTAAGTGAGATGTTTGAAAAACGTCTGACATTTTATCCCTTTGGAGCTTTTAACATTGCTCCATTGAAAAGGTTGAGTTTAAACTGTGAACTTCAGCGGAGTTTTGACTAGCTATCGCTTTAATGCTCTTTTAATTAAGTGCAGCTAGGAGCCTGGTCTCAGTAAGAGGTGATTAGTTTTAATGTCAAAATGTCAAAACTGAGACTAAACTGACACCACGTCTTGATTTAGGCATACAACCAGCAGCTCAAACACAACCAAAATCCAGAAATTCAAAAAGCACATTAACTGAACTATGCACACTCACACACTGGTGTGCACACATGCAAATGCCTAGCCAGGTGTATCCACTCAGGAGGTATAATACACCTCAGGCCGCATTTTACAGGCCCTTATAGCTTATAAAAGCCGTGAACCTTTCTATGGCAAATACCTGCCTGCTCAGAGGCAGAAAATTACATGCTAGGCATTAGATCATTTTGAAACAATGTCCATATTTTTATACTTTTTATTTGAGGTCTGTGGCTCATACGTCTGAGCCTTTGCATCAGGGGTCTCGTATAACCTGTGTTTTAACACGCCATTATGTTGTAACACTCAGACGGCCTGCTTCTGTTGAATATCGTGCTTTTCGTTCCCAATGTTGGGTGACCGCTCTTTGGCTTCCCCCCTTGTTGTCTGTGTCAAAGGGGCAAGTTTCACGAGGTATGCCAGTGTGGGCAAAGAATGCTGAAAATGTGGAGGAATCGCTAAGATTGGATCAGAGTGCAGGGGGTGCGACTGGAATTTGTTGCCATTGACAGCATCTTGCTCAAAGCACAGTGGAGGATTACACTTTATGTAGCTCAGATAGGAAGGGCAGCTACAGTACGTACAGTGTATCAGCAACAAGGGTGAAGATCGCATATTTATTTATACAGTTGTAGAGCAGGATATGGTTATGCAGTTCTCTTTCATTTCATTTTCATTTCATCTTTCATTTCACAGTTGCACCCTCAGACTGACTCTCCGTCTCCCCCTCCCCTCACCACCTCTGTGTCCTCTGGACTACCTATGAGAGTCCCTGATTGATGGCTGCAGGTCAAACATTTTGGCAGAGGATCCAGCGATAAAAGATCACTGGGGGTGCTGTTCAAATCTCTCTCCTCTTCTCCCACTTCAGAGGCAACAACCTGAGGCTACTAAAATACATCTAACCCTTGCCCCGTATTTGACCTGCCAGTTAAAACAAATACACACATTGCTCCCTGGACAGCTTCCCCTGTCTCCCTCCCTGTCTTCTTGCCTGAGCAAAATAAATGACCAGATAGCACACGTGGGGATCTTTTTCATCTTTATGTCCTCTCCCGGACTCTTTTGTCCTCTCATTCTCTAAATTTTAAAATTGTATTCTCTCTCTTAAGCCGTTTCGGGTCACTGTTTTCCACTGGCTTAATGAGAAAGAGAGAAAAAAAAACAAAAAATCCATCACACACCATTGCTTAACCAGTCCAGTCATGGAGGGATGACTGGGCCAGTTTGGATGACGACACTATTTGACAGAGAAAAAGCAAACAGATGAATGGTGGCTGGGGGAATTATTTTATCGTCCCAGAATCCCCTGAGGTCTGGCCATGCTCTCAACAATGCCAACCATTCCAGCCGCCTCACTGCCCATTCCTTTCACAACAGAGCAATTCATAGTCAATCAGCGCCGTACCTTTCCACTTCGTCTAGCCCAGCGCATCTCCCCCGGATTTATTTTGACTGCTATCTCTGCATAGAAGTCTAGACATGCAGCTCGTCATTGCTGATTCTTTTGTAAATGAAAGGTGGTGGAAAAAAAAGAGGAGAAAGAGGAGAGAGAGAGCGATGGGAGCATTCCTTCCAGTTCCTAAAAAGGAAGGCACAGACACATTTTTGCCATAGTTCAGAACGGAGGAAAGAAACCTGAAAGACTATGATGGATAGTTTTTGTGAAAGGCGATGATTATGAGGCAAACAGACGAGTGTGAAGAGAGACAGAAGAACGCAGTGCTTGTCTGATAAAATAAACATAATCATCAGCCTTGGTTCGGTTGCTGTCAAGTCGTTTATGACGAGAGGAGAGAGGTTTTTGCTTCAGCGTTGTCTAGTTCCATGATGAAGGTGTCCTAAGAGAGCAATACACAGCTTATCACCGCAGTAATGTCATTTCAGTTTCCTTAACGAAACTACTACTGCATGCTGGGAGTGAGACAGTGAGAATATATAGAAATCCCTCCTCCCCCTCATCCCACCACAAAGAAGAATTCTCAAACTACATTAGTTAAAGGGTCGTGTCACCCAAATTACATAAAGACATATTTTCCTATTTACCTCTGGTGGTGTCCAGCTATGCAGATAGCTTCAGTTTTATGTGCTCAGGTTTAAGACACCTACCTCTTGGTACATAAAACCAAAACTATCTCAATGGCTGGATACCACCAGGGGTAAGTGGGAATTGGGTAAATGGACACTTTAAAGGAATATTTTGGTTAATTAAAACCTGAGTCTTATATCCGTATTTCTGGTCATTGTTTCTATCCATTATGATCATGCCTGACCTCACCAAAGTAACTGCCGAGATCTGGAAACAGATGATCAGACATGTCATAAACAAGCAGGTTATCTAAACCACTTCTTTTGGAGGTAAAACAAAAACTGAGCACACCCTAAATGTTGCTAATAATCCATCATTGCACAGGAAAACTACGGGTGCAAACTGCGTCAAGTACAGCAAGTCAAATTTTAACCTAAAAGTCAGTCTGTTAACTGTTCGGCTTTGTTTTCTCTTGCAATTAAGTTTGGCTAACCTGATGAAACCTGCCTGATCTTCCCTCATCTACTGTAGAATTTAACAAGTAACTTGGTAAGCACAGTGGACAGAAATGACAGCCAAAACTACGAAAATAAAACCCAGATTGTATGAAACACAAATGTCCCTTTAAGGCTGTCACGCCTTTCTCAGACAAATTCAGTTTTACACTTTCTCCTTTGCTGTGCCACTTCTAACACTCCATGCCAAACTTTTTTCACTCGGGCCAGTCAAAACATATACGGTCAGTGCTGCTCCTGTCCTCTCCCAGCACGCCTGATCAAAGCCTGTTGCTGAGGAGCGTTTCACCAAACCCTTTGCAACCCATCAGCGGATAATTCCAAAATCCTGTGCAATCCCAGACCGTGGCATCGCTCCGAGCTTCTTCCGGATATATCGATCAAACCTCGTAGAGGAAAAATGTTTCCAAAGCGTGGCTACACACCTGTGACAACTTGCGGAAAAAAGAAAAAGCATGTGATACTGTGGGACACCAGTTGGAACAGGGAAATACTAAATATTTATCCTAGCTCCCCGGAGAGGAGGTGGAAAAAACCTTGCTTTGTGGGGTTGAAGACAAGATTATAAAAGAGGAATAAAAGAGAGAGAAATGGAGGTTAGGGGGAAAACGTGAGCTTGTCCTTGAACGACAGAGAGAGGGAAAATGTATTTCATATTTGCAATCATTGCACAACTGAAGTGTGCAACCGAATTCACTGTTTGTTTTCTCACTTTCATTTTCCCTCCTCTATTTTGGCTTAAACGAATTTTCTCATCCTTACCCAAATACACAACTGTCACTTCTCCAAATATTCAATGTCTCAGGGAGAAGAAATGTTGATAATCTGCCCGAGAGTTCTCCAACAGCAGCAACCCCATCTCTTTCATCCGTCATTTCCCATTTATACAGGAATCCACAGCTATGGGCTTAACTGGGCCTGTTTAAACACACTGAAGAAAGTTCTATTGTGCAATTCTTTTAAGTAAAACAAACATATTTGGTCATTTTTTTCAGTCAGAAATTATCAACAACACAAAAGCCACTGCAGACATGTTTAAAGAGAAGTAATCTATAATCATGTTTCCATTCAGCTGTGCAGGCAATCTAACATAAACATGTAACAAAACAATGTAATGTGAGTTAGGTGTGCTTTGACTGGCAAAGCAAGTAGAAACGATAAAAAGAACTTAGCTGCATCAGGAAACACTTTGCTATAAATGGTGTGTCATTACTTATTCATGAAATGTGTTTCCATTGTTATTTAATGCAGAAATTCACATGGCTTTTCTTTCAAGGACAAACAAAGCAAAATATTTTCCTACCACAATGATTTCTTTACTTTTGGCGAAGGACTGTAAAATTGCAAGCTGTTTGACTGTAGCAACTACTGTCAAACTGTTAGTGCAAAACTACTCGAAAAAATGCCTCATTTCTGGGAAAAGAAACATATATGTTCTCATCAAACTTGATGAAAATATGGACATGTTTCAATGATGAGATGAATAGACCAGTGGTTCCTCACTGGTGCAGCCTGAGGTACCAGATTTTTCCTTAGACATTAAAGGTATCTTTAGTGTTTACAGCCATCAACTATCGATCAGAGGAGTAATGTGAAAACAATAGCAAGGTGTAAATCGCTCCAATCAAATGCTTGTACGCGTGCATGCGTGTCCTTTTAAAAACGTTGCTCCATAGTGCTACTGGTGGTCAGAAACTCCACAGGGTACCTTTAAGTTCAGGTCCCATCCATCAATTTAGTCTGTCGGTGGTCACGTGACAACAGAAACGGCACTGATAGGCTACGCGTCCTGGAAAGCGGCCTGTCGTGGCAGTGCTACTCACGTTGCAGCAGGAAACAGTAATTCAAAATAGAAATTCTACTTCACTTCACAGGAACCCTTTTTTTTTTTTTTTT
>NTHP01000613.1:171277-212592 GCA_003416845.1 Oplegnathus fasciatus
TTTTTTGACAAAGTTGGCCCACACGCTCACCACACACTCAGAATGGACCCACAGTCCAAGAACCACCAGATGGAGACCACTGGAGTAGACAATAAATAAATAAATAAACACCCTTCAACAGCGCAGTGATGCAGAATCACCCCTCGGTGCAGAACATTGCTATCCGAGAAGGTCATCCTGTTTGCGCCTGGGTGATATATTCATGTGAGATGCAAGTTTTTGTTTGTGTCTGCACAATATGTGTGTGTGTGTGTCTGTTTAATAGCCTCTACTCAGTGCACATAAGCTTTAACACTTGCAGTTTGTGGCAGTTCACATGCTGCCCCGAGCAATATTGGAAAATATGAGGGCGACTTTATTGCTCTGCAGGCTTTGGGGACAAACAGAGAAGCCTCCTGCTGTATAACTGGACACTGATTGATGACGGGGCTGATGGGATAGCGGCTGGACCACCAAGACCTCCAGGTGCTCTGGAGTCTGGAGACCCGCTGATCTACAGTCTGCTCCTCTGCATGTGGCAGCATTAAATCTCTCACACTCTTAATTTCATATTGTGCGGCCACACACACAAACACGTCAACACAAGCAAACAAACACCACAAGCAGACATGAGAAGATATACGCTGCTTGTAGACACAAACGCACACACTCCCACACACACCAGGCTGCAGCACAAGCAGAGGCCTAAGTCTGTAATCCAGCGCCTGTTCATTCTGATGGCCCGCATGTACTTTGGCCTCGCACACCAACTCCCCTTTGGTGAAGAATTATCAACAGAGAAAAGTGAAGTGGACGTTTTCTAAACGACTGGAGCCAGTTCTTTTCACACAGCTAAGCATGGCTGCTGTTGGAGCTGTGTGCGGATAAGCTTGGCACAGCAGCTCTCGTGTTCTGTCTGTCTTTCGTTTTCCTCTCCTTCATTCTCTCATTTTCTCAACATGAGGGCACGGATCTTACGTACCCTGCAGCAATGCTGCTAGGGAAAGTCTCTGCACCTTTTGCATTGAGTATGAACTTGTGAATGTTTGAAGGCAGCGGTGGGACTTTAATAGAAGTTTTTGTGCGTGTTAGAGGCTTGACTGCTGAGTTTTGAAGGTATTTCTGCAACGTTTTCTCTGTTTTCGTTTCAAAGAGGAACATCTAAACGCAAATGCTCGCTGTCTTTCTCGCAGACTCGGTCCGTGGGCAGCAGGGAGAAGCAGTGGGCCAGCTAATCATTTGCGGAATGTGGCGTGGATATAAGATAGGCCCAGATTGGGAACGCACGGAGCCAGAGGAATGGTAATTACTGTGGAAATCAAACACCATCAATTGTGAGGTTTTTCAACATTTCACAGTGTCCCTCTCTCCCTTTCCCCTCCCAAAGCCCCTTCTCCTCTCGCTCCAACTCAAACGACCCTCGCTGCCACTCCCTCAGGCCCTCAGCCCTCCCTCCTGCCCTCCTTATTTTTTCCACTATTTTCCACCCTATCCCGCTCCTCTACTTCTACTTGCCTCTCTCTACCCTCCCATTTATTTTCCTTTAATTTTTTCCACCTCACTCCACCCTCTCACTTTATCTATCTTCACTTTGTTTTTCCTGTCTTTCGCAGTACAACCGTTTATACCTAATCCCTTGGTCAAAATGGCTTTGTTTCCCATCCTGTGCGCTCCGCCCACACTCATTTGCACACACACACGCAGGCAGGCACTCACACAAATGACCACATAAGACAAATGACCCTCATCACTGTATGTCTGGAATGTAAAAACACTGAAAAGCGGCGCCCGAAACATTTGTTATACATTCCAAGTGCTTTTAGAGACTATCACTTACTTTGCACTCTGCTGTCTAGCTAGAAACTACAAGCTAATACTAATTCTCTCCATGCATTCGTCTTGTAACGTGGATGACAAATGAGTTTTAGTTTTTCTTTTTTCCCATGTGTCTGTCTGCCTCTTGCCTCTGACTGAAAACCACACACATGCTTGCCTGACCTCAGAGGTAGTTAGAGGATTGTGGGGTGACAGGTGACTACAGGTCGGTTATAAAGTCTCTGTTCCCCAGCGGGTAGTTAGACTGTCGGCCTCACATATACCCACGCTGGGGTACATGACACTAGCCAGCCTTGCTGCAATCAAAGGCACTTTTTGACAGTCCGTTGCATGTGTTCTTGAGCATGCCTACCACTTTGTGTTAGGCTCATGGGCGCAGATATCAAAGTGCTGTAGTTACATAACACTCTCTCACACACACACAGCCTCTGTCCTGTCCTTCATCCCATCATTCCTTTCCTTTTTGACAAACAGCAAATGTGAATTGGACAAATAGGGCCTCTGTCAGGGGTGACTTCCAGGGATAAGGAGGAGAGGGTTCCTGGGAGGGAGGGAGGGAGGCGAAGGTCGGGGCCCACACTTCATCCATCTCCCTTTGTGCGCCCGTAACCCCCAGCAGCAGCCTCCTCCACCCAGCTCCAGTCAGAAGTGTAATGCTGTAGATCACAGATCTCTCTTGAAAGCCTTCAAGTTGAGGCTCAAGTACTTACTGCTGATATGGAATAAATTATGATGCTTCTCCAAGCCAGAAATGTGTTACTTTTTATTTATTCCTGTCATTTGTTCCATATTCATTTTATATTTGTCACTAGCTGGAATGATATTTGGTGATGCGGAGGTCTAGAGAGGTTCTGAAAACATCTCAGCTGGATGACCTAGTCATTGATGAGAGTGCTTTATGAGCGCTCTGCGGCCTCTGCAGCTTTATCTTCCACGAGCCCCCTGTGCAAAGTCAGCCGCCGGTCTGTGAGAAGACAAATAGATGGAGGAAGCGACGCATTAAGGGTGCAGGAAAACTTGCACAGATTCACGCACGCGTGTCTGCACATTCGCAGGGCGGTCCAGACAGCAACAACTCTCTTTGCCAAGTGTCACTGGGCAGTGTTTGTCAGAACATAACATTCACGCTGCGCCATGGCAACAAGCACTTCCTGCTTCCTGCTCTCGCTGCGCAATGAGACAATCTGAGGAAATCGATTTTGCTGCAATGGCGCAAAGCAGAGCAGAAATACAAACATGCACAAAATGCATGGGTGTAATAGCATGAATTGAAGTAATTAAAAACACATAAAACTGTACTGATAAGACACACAGAAAGAAGGGAGCAATATAGTGTTCGCCTAAACTTACAGTACGTTTTTAAATGTAAATTTGTGGCTTTTATAGGAGGCAAACACTATTCAGAGACTGTTTTTCAGCAGTGAACTTTACTGTACCACAGCTGACATTTTGATATGAAAATGTCATCGTAATATCACATTTTAAACACACATTTTTACAAGATGAAAACACAGCCAATAGCGTTCCATTTCCGCTCTCGCTTGGCTTGACTGACACGGCGAAACAATGGGCTTTTCCATATTCAGTATCAACTAGAATAACCCAAACAATGTCTGATAAAGAAACTGGAGGAAAAAAAAGAGCTTTCACCACATTAAATGGATCCAGCATCCATGTTTCATCACTTGGACAAGCAAGCCAGCATATCAAAATAAATCACACATTTGCATACAATACATTTGGGGGAAATGTTATGGAGGTCTAAACAAATCATAATCAAAATAAACTGCACTGTCGCTTGGGTTAAAATGCTTCCTGTTTGTGAAAGTGGGCCTATAATAATATCCTGTCTGCACTCAGGCGCAAACAGCAGATTGGACATTTAGTTATACAAACATCTCAGAGGCAAAAGTGATCTCATTAGTTGAGATATAACTCAACAGGTGGAGCCAAAGTGTCATAGCTTTTTCAATTGCTAAGTGGCTAATCTTATAGGAAAAGCAGGAAGTAGAAATATGAATATACGGAAGAAAATAGAAAAAAGAAGAAGTAAATAAATGGAAAAGATGTTCTTGCTTTAATCCATTACCATATAATTCATAAGCGTGTGGCTAGCCATTCCTAAACTAATTAAATAAACTACATAACCAGATTCTCATTTTTTAGATTTTTAAAATTTTTAGACCTCTTAATATTCGTTAACACCTCCTTTTCCAGCTCCCATGTTCATCGAGCTTCAGCCTCACATTTTCCCAAAGTGTTTTGGCACTGCTGAGTGATTGACAGATACAGTAGATAGTTACATTCAGTTAATGTCTGAATTAAAATGACTCTGCGGCCTGGACGCCTGCCCCGTGTTAGTCTGATGAGAAATCTCATTTTGGTTGTCCTCCCAGTTGGCAGATAGCCGAGGCCACAGCCAATGACGGAAGAATGTGCATCTCTGAATGATGTAACTGACATATTTCATGGTGAAGACCATGAAGGTTGACTGTAAAAACATTTGGAAACTGATGGTCTTATTGCCACTGTTGTTGTGTTCAGTAAGGTTTTTTCACAGCTTTGTTCCTATCGAGCTACAGAGTCATTTCAAGTCATTTTTGTACTTTGAATGTTGTGCTGCATGACATCGCTTTGAGCTGCAAGCTTTCCTATAATTGATTTGAGGAGCTCCTGTATATATGCTTTATTATATTGTGGTAAAAAGCTTTTTGGAGTCCCAGATTTGGCAAAGAACTTTCACTGCAGTATTTCTGAGGGAGGCATTTCACAAGAACAGTCACTGTCAACCCTTTTCGAACCATTTTTTTTCTAAACGCTGGAGCCTTTCATTCAGAGTGCACAGTCACACTAAAAAGTAGGTGGTGATGCTGAAAGCTTTGTGGTGGAGTGACGTGCAGAAGTTACCGTTGGTTGTGGCTAGTTTTGTTTGTGGAAAAATACAAGATATAAAAAGAAAAGCTCTGTTTGTGTTGCTCGCTTCTCATTTTGCAGTGCAGGTTTATATAAGATTGGAAGACATATATAACAGATAATATAACAGCTTCCAGTATTTTGGACCAGGATTGTCAAGAGGGTTTGCAATTAGTCAACAGTATGTGCATGTTAAAACTCACCAGAGTTGAACTCTGTGGAAAAACATGCATTTTTTTGCAGCAATTCCACTGAAATGAATATCAGCTAATTGTTTCAAAGTCTGGTGTGTAGCACCAGACAACACAAAGGCACCAAGTCCAAAACAGCAATACTGAGCTTGTTAAGCACAGCACGCAGCATGCTGTGTGTCTGCAGTGTGTGTCATGAGTGGCCTGCTCTGTACTCTGTCACACACTGAATGTGTGATTAAAGAAACCAGAGGGCTGCGACCAAAAAACTTAACGACGCTCTGACATGTCACTCAACTTTTATGGATAACATTCCGCCTTTAAATTAATCATCGAGGACGCGAGCACCCGTGAAGAGGATCGACCCTGACACACACATGCACATATACGCACAGACACAGAGGCAAACATAAGGGAGCTAATAAAGGAAATCAAAGCACAGAGCTCCACTCGGTGATGACAGAGTGCCCCGGGCTGCTGTCACACGACCCCCGGATGGTCTGTCTGCTCCCATGGTAACCCCCGCGCTCTGATCTCATCTCGCTCATAAACAGCACTCGATATCCTAGTAAACATAAACACTGCAGCCAGCATCCATCACCCAGTGGTCAGAGCACACTCTTGATTTACAGTTTATGGCTTTGTTGGCTTGTTTTCCCTGTTGTTCCCAGAATTCCTCTTTTTCGTTTGGTTTTGCATTCCCGTGCTATGACCACTCGCTGCGTTGAAAGTTTTGTGTATGTGTGTGTGTGACGTTCATTGTGATGAATGCCTGACACCTGGGACTGACTGATATGACGAAAGTAAACCCACTGTGCCGTAAATTTTGGTCTGATTTATTCTAGAGTTTAGTGATGTATTTCCTGACCTCGGCTGTGTGCTATCAACACAAACGCAGACAGTGATAAGGAAAAATGTCAGTTTGTGTGTGTGTGTCTGCCTCCCTCCCTCATACAGCAGCTTCCCTTGCGGTCAGAGGTCAATAATTTCATTCATCCATCTTCAGCTTCCCACAGTTTTAAAAGATTAAACAAATAGAAGGTTGATAAGAGAAAAATGTACAAACATCAATCCGTGAAGTGGACCATTTACGAATACTGTATATGTTTAGGTTAGAGCTGAGAATTCATTTAAAAAATAAACCGAAGTGTGAGTCAAGGAATTCAATGTACTAAAGTGAATGTGAAAAACAGCCACTTGGAAATCTTCCATACAGTTAAAACACTGTATATTTTAACAAATGTGAAAATAAGAGAGTAGAATTCAAATAATTCACTTATGAGAAGCATGCACTGGTGCCCACAATATATCTTGAAATACAACATTTACACATATTCACATGGCTTCATTTCATACAGAATCTTGGCGAGCAGTTCAGCCATCCTATGAGGTAGTGCAGGGCACCTTTTCAGCAATGTACATAAAGTCCTCACCATTAATCTCAATTTGGATGTATATAGCACCATTGCCTGCCACCTCCATTACACCAAATCACTGTGCTCCCTGCCCATTAATCACTGGAATCACGTGCAGAAAGCGTACGGGATCATTTCAGGAAATTCACTGCGTTTTTTCCCCCTTTCTCTCGTTCCTCTATCTACGTTTCCCTCACATCCGTTGCTCCACAGTTTGTTTTGCCACAGGAGCAAGAAATGCTAGATTGTGGAATAACAGTCTGCATGACATGGTAAGAAACAAGACAGGTCACACAGCACTGCAAATCGAAAACATGTGCCCAGTGTATACATGGTAATAAATGTCCTGCCATGTACAAAGCCCCTTCTCCACAACAGAGTTTTAAACGTCTTTATAACTTAGTTTGGCATGTCGCTCTCTGGTACAGCCTTATTTCTGCAGTTGTTAATGGTCTGTAGCAGTTAACACTAAACTGTGAAAGTTTTTTTTTTTAAGTTGAACTGAAATTTGAATTCTCCTCACTGTCTGTGTGAAATAAAATATATACTATAATAATAAAGCTATTGTGCATAATTTAATAATAATTTGATAGTAATTAAATGTTTCAAAAGAGGATAAATCTGTTTTTGGACATACTTGTGGAAACAGCGTCCAAGCTTCAGGCCTCTGGGAGGGCATTTCCCATGACAGCGGCTGACTGACATCTGAGAACCGGCGATGCTCGGACACATGCTGTCAACATCCATGGTGTGCTATAGACTGGAGTCATACTGGAAAGACTACGAACACTTATGTAAGGCATTCATATTCCTTTTTTAACAAGTCCGCATAGCGTTGGTTCTGTACTGATAGCAATTTAAGATGTCTGACCTTCACACCATTCAATATTTGGGTGGACCCATCATGCTGTTAAGTTTGTACTCCACTCAGAAAGTGGAAGCTAGCAACGCAAGTTAACGTTAACACTAATTCCCACATTACTTTTCGTTTATGATACTTTAACGCCTTCTGAGTCATTGGCAGCTCCCACACACTCAGTATTGTGTCCGTCCCACATTATTCCATGGATGTATTATAAGACTTGGATACGAAGCAGATGCTCAGCCTTGCGTCCAATTTTTTCCAGTGGCCACTAATTGCAATGAAAAATGCCCCTGCGGCCCAAAAAGCATTTTCCCCACAGACCAAAAAAAGACAATGTAAAACTGTTGACAGGACACCTCCAGCTATAAGCATGGTCAATTATTACTCTTTGTATTTTATATTTTTAATCCATTAAACCTTTGTAAAACTTTTCCAAAGCCCAGAAAAGTCATTTTTTTCTGAATGACGCCACCGCTGTGTACAAACACGCTATATGCTATGAGTTCGCTCGTTGACATAGCCCGGCTGGGCCAGAGGCATGATGGGTTTTTTGGCGTATGCGCCAGGAGAGCAATTCTTACTGGACTGAATAGGCGCCATCCTTGGATCCACTATCCAGTTCTTGTAATACATCCATGCATTATACAAAGGAGGGGGGTCTAGCTAGTGTTAGCTGTCTCTATCAGACTGTGAAAACTCACAGCAACAAGTAGTCCTTTAACCTCAGTGCTCCGTACGTAATGAGTGATTCGAATCTGTATTGAACAGAGTCGTGAGTAACGTAGGGAATGCTGGAATCACAGATGGGGCTAAGTAACAGCTAACATCATTGGCCCTCCAGCTGGTTAACTGCCTGTGTGGCCTTTGAAAATGAAGTGATATAACAAACAATTTTTTGCGCCCACCCACACAGATATCGCACTAATCAGTGCCAACAGTGTCAGTCGGAAGCAAAAATTTACAGCCTGTGGAGAACACTAATGTAGGGGGCGCTATCACTTTAGAAAAATGAATACAATTTAAATTCATGTTTTTGGTAATTACAGTTTTGACCACATAGGAAAACAAATCAAAACAAACACCAAGGATATGTACAGTATATACTGATTTCTTAGCAAAAATGAATTTTAATTTCAGTTCGATTCATACTGGATGATTAAAGTTGGACACAAAAACAACCAGGCCAGTGAACCACATGGGATCACTGTGAAAAAATGTTGGCATACTTTGGATGAAGGCAAACTTGCCCAAAATACCCACAGTATATAAACATTGCCACATACAAATGTGTATACTTGCTACAGCTTTCTTCTGTTTGCCCACTTGTACTGTAAGCAGTGAAATGAATCCAGGAAATTGAAACATATGCTCACAAGGCAACACAAAAGTGTGAAAATTGAGACAAATCACAGAAAATCACGCATTGGCGGTTGATGTGCAAAACATTTCACTAGCTCAGCCTAGGACATTTGAACACCCCACAGCGACCAAAGCGAGCAAGGCACTTGTGTGTTTGTGCGAGCGAGCCAAATTTTAGAAACGTAATCCCAAATCAAGAGCAACTACATTTTTATCAAAATTTCGTATGGGAAAAACATGAAGCAAAGCCCCGTGTTCTGTACGGCTACTATGATTTTAAAGTTATGTTAACAAATCCGAATTATCAAGCAAAATCCATAACACATGAACAAAGCAAATCATCTGAGGGCTGAGGTAGTGCACACAAACAGCCTCTTCTGTTCTGTTTCTCCATATAATAAATATTTATACCTGAACACAGAGAAAATACACGGGCAATAAGACAATCACCTGGCTCGGCTCACACAGGCCTTGACGCCTGCCAAAGACTCAAAGCTTGCATGAGAGTCTTAAGGCGGCGTGTATGAGTCGTTCTCGAAAAGCCATCACCGCTGTCTGCGGACCTTGGTCTGATCCTGGAGCTAAAAATAAAAGAGACTGCAATGTACAGTTCCCCCATATTGACTGTGTTTGGTTACCTAATAAAATATTAGCTCTGCAGAGCCCTGGAACGGCATAGCTGCTGTATAGAAGTAGGGGTGACTGGGTTCATAAAGGAGTGACACATCCACCTGCACTCTACATATATGCATGCAAGATGTACATACACACACAAACACGTTCGCACACACTGTAATTATGATTACGTAAAGCTGAAAAAAGCACAAGCGTTCATGCCGAGACATAAAAGACATCCATCCCATCTAAGTCGCTTATCCTGTTCTTATCTTATGGAGCATACATAAACACACACATCCCTACACACACACACATACAAGATGTTGAAAACCAAACAGTGCAGACGTTGCCCGAAGGAGTGTTCAGCTGCAGCGCAGATGTGCTGAATAGAGTGGATGGACCCAGTACACAACATACACACGTGCACATATTCACATACACACCTTTGCCTGCCAGTGGGAGGGAGGTTTCAGACAAGGTAAAGGTTCAGGGGGTGGGAGATAAGCATCACATACCCTCTTCAACCAGGTAATATATTAAGACGCTCTGATCAAACAGAGAATGAAAGAAACAAAGGAAATGTTCCCCCCCAAAACAGCTGCAGGGTCAGGAAGAGAGAGTAAGAGGAAGTTGGAATGAAAGAGAAAAGGAATGAGGATGGTAGCGAATGGAACCAAGACTCCGACATGCGGTTCAGATTATGACTCGATGCCATGAACATCCTAATGGGAGAAGCCGTGTGTTGATCCAAGAAAACTGGCAATGTGTGGCTGGAGGTATTTGAAGGGGCATAATCATTCTGCAGGAGTGGCAGTGCGGTACACCAGCGCACAAACAGAGCACAGGTTCATTTATTAAACATCGCGCTGCCTCAATGCAGCACTCTAGAGAGAAGGGACGTTTGTTTCCTGCGAGGAAGCATCTCGCACAAACAACATTTACACGCTCAAACAAAACCTGTTTACTCCCCCGTCAGCCATTCCTTCCCCCATTGTGTTGCACAACGTCAGCATACTTCTGACTTTAAATAAACTGTTTGGAAAAGCCAGCCGTCATCTGCAAACAGTATACACTGAATTTTTCATTGTTTCAATGTCTAATCATGTGTAATCAAGTCATGTCAATTATGCTTTCATGGTTTTTGTACCTTGAAAAAGAATTGCGGCTCAGGCACACCTCTTCCCGAACAAATGCTCCATGTTTTTGTTTCTGCGGTCTGAATGCACCACTGACAAACAGGTAACAGAGATTAGGCACAAACTCTCATCTTGAAGTAATCAAAGCGAAGTGGTCTCTGAATTTGTTCTTAATGGGGGCCAGGGTGTATGCGGACTATTACGGGGCCTGTTTCTGATCTGCAAGAAAACAAAACAAAAAATTCCACAGGACTCCGAGCAAAAAAGGAGGCACGAGCATCCAGAAAAGGACCACCAGCATCATGTGGACAAACAGACAGGAAGTTACTATTAGTGTGTGTCAGAATAAAGGACACCCTTAGTAACACAATTATGGCAACACATAAACAGTGTTTAGTATCATATTCCCAGTCAACATACTTATCATCGTTATTCTCATATTTTAATAAGATAACCTCCATCCTAAAGTCATAATTTCATGGTTTCTGTTGGAGTGCCTCTTGGTATTTTATCTGTTTTCCTTGGCGTAGTAAAATACAAATATTCTGTTCTTGTAAATATTACATCTGATCATGGACAGACCAGAATAACAAGTCCTTCCATACCAAGAAAAAGGCCAGCGTCATGGAGGATGGTAATGACTGAATATCAAGAAGACACAGGTATGAAGCAGGACTATTCAGCCCCAAGCTGCTCTGCAACCCCTGAGGGGCATTAGGGAGCCAGGCAGAGACAAAGACGCCACACACATTTGGATGGACCCCACTATCCCACAGATATAATCACCCCTGGAAGAGTCTCATGCTAGTCTGTTTCCCATTTCAAACCTCAATGAATCCCATCCTCATCCTTTAAAAGCGCACAGGCACACACACACCATGGCCTGGAGAGATGGTTACACTCTATGTCGACTCAGTGGAAAATTTCAGAACCACAGAAACAAAGGCATTTGGTAAGATCGGGGAATAGGACTCATGTATATCATGTGATTGGTCCTTGAACAATCATTATTGATGTAGAGGTTTCATAAACTCCAACTAACACCAGCTAGAAGCTCATCTAGGAACGATGCACTTCAGATCATTTTTTTTCACTAAATCATAGACCAACGTTTCACTGTCCTGATCATGAAGTGGAATGTGGAAATCAGCTTCACACTTTGAGCAAAAACTTTGAAAAACGGACACCTCCTGGACTGATTATCTTGTATAAAACTAATGAAGACACCTGACTGTTTTTCAGTTTGAATATGAAATGTGCGAAAAAATCTTACAGATGCAAAGCAACATGGCCTCATGAATGTTTGTAGGTTAATATGGGCTAACCCCAGAATGGATTTTTGTTCACATCATAGACAAAAAAACACCAAAAATTTGAAAAAAATGGTGCTGTACTCAGACAGCCAAGAGTGTTGTTTTTATGACCCTGACGCTCCTATGAGCTGATCTATTTAAAGACAGTCATTAATAGTAAGTCCTACAGAGCTCTGCTCTTTCCTTTTCCATTCTGTACGTTACAAAAAGGAAAACGTGTTTGTAAGTTGTAACACTCACTCATATGTGCTTGTTTCAAAAATGGTCTTGGCCGGAGCCTTGTGTTTCCAGTGTGGGTTCTGAGGATCAAAATGGAAACATATTGAAACCATGGTAGAGATCCAGCTCTCTTTTAGTTGTGTACATTCTTCATCGGCAGTGAGCGCTGCTGAATCAGAAAGAGTTACATAACAAAAGTTGCGAAACCAAGAGGCTCAGGGCAACAAAATGCCCCTGGTCGTCTCGGCTGTGTGGCCTCGGCCTCGCCTCGAGTCAAATGAAAACGCACAGATATTCTATTCCTTTCAGCTGTGAGAAAACTTGTACATATTTCTGCAGCTCTCCATTTCAGAAAGGTTGAGGTACCATTATCCGCCTTAATATTCTGCTCCTTTCAGGGAATTTGAAGTGTATAATCAAGGTCTGGAATGGGCCCTGCACCGCCAGTTTGGCTCTGTGGAACCACAGCCACAGTTGGACAACGACCACTTCTTACTGCCTTCCCATGGTAATGGTGGGAATGATCAAACCATTAATGTCCTCTGTATTCACAATTCAATTCCAAAAGGGAAGGAAGCCAAATTGGCTGCAGACTGTGCAACCCCAAAATGGGACTGGGACAAGCATATTCTGCTTGCCTCCGGTTAAAATCTAACCATACAGTCAGAGCAGAAATGATTTTACCATACAGCAGGATCACAATTACACTAAACATGTCTCATTTTTATACCACCATCCATCATGGTAGTCTATGTTCAGAGGGGGATGTGTATAACCGAACATGCTTGCTGGTACTGAATGAGGGCCAGGGTAATTTTTGTTCCCATTGTTGTCCTCACTGTTTGTTTATTTCTAGTCATGCTAGTGATGTGGCTCCAGGAATGGTAATGTTTCGTTTGATCCACCACTTTGGTCCAAACTTAAACATTTCAACAAATAATTATCCAGTGAAATATCTCAACATCTACAAATGGATTGGTACAAAATTTGATACAGACATTCATGGTTCCCAGTGGATGAAGCCAAATAATTTTGAGGTCCTTTGACTTTTCGTCTTCCCATCATGAGGTCAACATTCATGCTCCACTCAGGATGAGAACCCCCTGAACCTTTACCTTGTCTGAAACCTCCCTCCCACTGGCAGGCAAAGGTGTGTATGAAATAATTTTGGGGATCTCTTAACTTTTCCTCAGGCACCATCATCGGGTCAAAATGTCCAATACTTTATGGTTTATGACCAAATACCTGCAAAAGTAATGACTTTCCCATCGGTCTTAGCTGTACTTTGTGTTCACTGCTAATGAGCTAAAGTTAGTGTGCTAACGTGCTAAACTAAAAAGGCACGCATGATAACATTATGCCTGCCAAACATCTGCATGTTAGCATTGTCATTGTGCGTATGTTAGCATGCTGACATTAACAGCCTCATGGAGCTGCTAGCAGGCTGTAGACTATTAGTCTTGTTGACATAGCAGCCCTCTTACTGTGCCATACCGCCTATTGTGCAACGACTATGGAATACTCTATAGTGAGCACAAATTGATAAGAATCTGTGTTGCACTAAATTGTAAAAGCATTCACAGATTTTCCTTCAGAACCTAATTTAAGTGAATGTTTATGACAGTGTGTTGAGTCTGGACTTGTTTTATGGTTTTCCTTATCATTTTATTCTCCTTATGTGTGGTATCTATCAAAGCAAAACCATTTGGATGTGTAGACATGATGTCAGAAAAAACTAAATGGTAATATGGTGCAAATTTAGCCTGGTTAAATGTTTTCATCCACCACCCTCACGGCAAGCATGACAAATAACACTTAAACTGCCTGTTACTATTCCAATGTTATAATATAAAAGGACAAGCAGTCGTATGTCATGCTCTCTAGTGAGGACAGTATCATAAAAACATTTAAATATCAAAAAAAGTTCAAAGTATGAGCAGACCAAAAGAAACATTTGAGGCACAGATTTGTATACAAGTTTTTCAGGCTTTTATTGGGAACATTCCCCATTGGCCTTCGATTTGAGAGGCCGAATCTACAAAACATATCAGCTATTAAGGGAAAAAAGATGTAAATAGGGTCAATGTAGAGTCTCTCCAATTAGGGAATAGAAAACATGTGTATCAGAGGCAGGTTGCCAACATGTAATCTGTACATAAAAAAGGTCTACAGACTTCAAAAATGAAAGCTCACGGGACTGCTGTGCTACACATATTTCCAGAGAATAAAGTTGAAAAGTCACGTGTCTTTTCACTACACACACACACACAACACATTTTTGTCCCTTCAGATACTATAGTCAGTAGCAGCTTGGCATCCTTGTGGAGTTCAGCAGGTAGGGCAAATACTCTTTTAGGACCCGCCACTGAAATCTCCAGGGCTTTGGAGCGCGTCATTGGCCCGACGCTTCAAAACACTCCCCAAATCCTGGAGATCACCCTGAGAGGGAACATCTGTGGGCTGGGACAGCCTGCAGATGAGAACAGACTGCGCTGTGTGTGTGTGTGTGTATGTGTGTGTGTGTGAAAGAGAGATTGTGGTTGTGTGTGGTTGAATGAATAGGTCGGTAGGTTATGATTTATGTCAAACAGCATTTAAGTTCATGTATGTGTGACATGTATAGGTCCTTCTGTGGACACCTAATTACTAGTATTAGTATGTATTAGTGTGTGTCGCCCTATGTGTGTGTGTGTGTGTGTGCCATCAAGTGGTACAGTTCTGACTCCTAAAATCCCACAGTCATCAGTCACTGGGGAAAGTAAGGTTGTTCGCAGGGTATATAATTCAGTAATTGAGATCATATGCATGAACAGACCAAGAGGCGGCGTGTGTGTGTGTGTGTGTGTGTCCATGATGCCTTTACTGCTTATTCACATTTTCAGAGCATCAGTCCCCCCAGCCAGTTAATCAGTAAGGTAAGGCAAGTTTATTTGTGTAGCACCTTTCAACAAGGCTATTCAAAGTGTTTTAGATAAGACATAAAGGCATTAAGACAAGAAACACAAGGCAATATAAAGAGACACACATGAATAGGATTTAAAAAGAGTAAAACAAAATAAAATAGTACTAACACAGCAACAGATTAATTGACATGGCTAATACATTTTTCTGTTCTGGCACCGTAATTCTTATTATGAGAATGTTTAAAAGAGACATTTTTAACCTATTCTTGCAACCTTAAACACTGATTTTCATGTATTCATGCTACTGTACTTAAACATGTACAAGAGTGTAGTCCTTACCTATAATAATATACATACAACAGCTAGAAAACACAAGACTTTCTGAATATAAAAACATCAGCATTGTTTGTTCAAATGCTGAAAGCAGCCAATGTTTATGTGACAAGTGACCTCTTGTAGTAATGCAAATGACTACTGTCCTTTCTAAGTAGCAAAGGCAGCAGTAGTGTGATATTACACAGCAGCACAAGCTCTTAGGAAGGAGGTCAGGGTGGATGGTTTGGCGTACAAAGCTTGTGACTCTGACCTTGACCGCGGTTTGCATCCCGTGTCATACCAGCGGTCAATGTTGGTTTCATTTTAACCATGGAGGCAATCTTTCTCAAACGTTTACCATGACCACAATCCTTTTCCAACCATAACAAAATAGTTGTAATTGCCTAAACCAATGTTCAACCATAGCAGTGGCAGATGAGAAAACACCACAATGTGTTTTTTAAATCATACAGGTTGTGTTAGAGGGAACTGACAACCGATTTTCTCATTTAATCATGAGGATGTGTGTGAAAACACACTTCTTACTGAGACTGTCGAGCGCAACACACATCAACAGCGTCACATAGTGGCGCATTATTTGATGCACATAAGTTGACACTCACAGTACACACAAAGTTAACACTCATCGACGCATGGAAATAGGACAGTGGCGTATACTGACGCATTGGTGAGCGTCAACTCGAGATGATGCAGGTCAAAAAGCCGCCGGTGTGCAGGCCTACATACAGTGGGTGTGGGTGTTTTGACACACATCAAATGCCGCCGGTGTGTGTTGCCCTTCTGTCCACACTGTACACACAATTCACACACTATAGGAGCACACTGTTTGTACAGTACACACTACACAGACTGATCAAGAAGCCAACAAACCTACGCACTGCACACACACGGTTCACACACACTGCACACACATCCCACTCTACATGATCAAGGTACATCCAGATGACCCACACAATCCCTGAATCCCATATGCACAATGCAAACACACACTGACACACTGTAGATCTGTTGCACATACACACCACCCACACATGCTGCACTTGCAGCCAAGACCAACGCTGACTGACAGCTTAAGCAGATTCAGCCTATCTGTTCCCATCAGGTGTGATGACTGGAGGACTGAGGGGTTAAACCCAAAACTCCACTCTAAACAGAGAAAGGGGCGTATGTTTAAACAGGTCGTTGCCAACTAGCCAAGAAAAGCAGGACTTTGTGGCCACCTCAGCAAACAGCTCGATTAAAAGGATTTACCATTGATTTCTTGGTTAAAGTTACAGTGGAAATATTTGGACAAAGGCCGCTATCAACATGAATTACCACTGACATGTTTGCACGTTTGAAAAAGAAGGAAGGATCGAAAGAATGCTTAACTCGGTGAAACCTAAGAAAAACAAGAAAGGAAGAATGGGAGAAAGACACAAAGAAACAAAGAAAGACATAGTGGAGATGAAAGTGGGGTGCAGATTTTATGAGGGGGCTGTGAACGTCCCTGATGTGCGCTTCTCTGTGGGAAGCATGTTAGAGGCTGGGTACACTCTAGTATGCGGTTTTCCCAAGGCCGAGTAGATCCAGCTTGACCCACCTCTCGCTCATAGACACACAGAGTTACACACCACTACTCAGAGGGAGGGAGAGCCAGGGTTTTCCTGTTCATGTGGAAAAAAGGAGGGAAGAGGGGAGGGAAGAATGAGCAGAGGTAACCCTAGCCACCGAGGTGGCCCTCTGGTAGGGTCCAAATCCTACTATTCTCCTTCCTGAATCTCTCAGCCTCTCTCACTTTCACGGACACATACGAGCGAGCTGAACACGTGGGGCGAGGCGCCGTGCATGGACGGCGGCGGGCGGGGTGGGGTCTGGACACTGCTAAAGCCTCTCCCTGTTTTTGACCACAGTTACGTTACATGCCAGTGGGTGTCTGGTTAAGAAAATAAAGCAGTGCGTGGGCCCAGTCCAGGCTCGTATATAAAGCATATGTCTCCAAACACAGGAATCCAAATTCCAAAGGCAGGAATTTAGCAGAGCTCTTTAGTTCTACTTCACTGCGGCGTGAAGCTCTTCTCGATCCAAAATGTGATTATCTCCCTTACAAATTGTTCGAAAATAGCAGGAGTACAGGGCCTGATTTGCAGCATTGCAGGGTATTGGATTTAACTGTCACTGTCAGACACAGGGGTATTTGTCTCTGTCCATATCTGGTATTCACTTTCTTTCCGCTCTCTCCATCATTGTGTCCTGCTCTTTCCTCTTCACTCCATCTTCCCCTTTCTCTCTTTGTGTCTCTCTCTGGGGGACATTGTGCAGGCAGGCCTCTGTATTACTGCTCTGATCCCAAAGAGGGCCCCGCTGAGGAGGGATATGGATTCCATAAAGCACTCAGCTCTGTAAACGTCTTCCAATTCACATTCAGCACCTGGCTAAATATTATCCCAGCAATGCTTTGGTGACGTCCTCAGAAAACATGACTGTATTGTCTGATGACAAATTCTCTGTTGTGATTAACGATGTGCTGCTCACTGTGCTTCTTTGAACAGCACATCTGCAGTTTACAATGATAACGGTGACAGATTTACGACTTGAAATTTCTTAGCAATTTCTGAAACAATGGGTCCTTGATTTCACACAGAGGTAGACAAAGGCTAGCTCTAGCTTATGAGCTGTAGCTAACTAGCCAGTTAAGCTAATGTTAGCTCCATGAGTTGGTTGATAACTCACTCTCCAGTTGACTTTTTTAATGTTTCCAGCTTACTCATTTTAAAATGTGAACTCTATATAAGGAATTTTAAGTATGTACTTGATGGCTACATACATGATATCATGCTAAAAGGCTAAAGCTGCATGTGCCAGGCAAAATGTCAGCATCCTCACCAGTTGATGACCCATGTAGAAGACATGGAAATAAAGAAACAGCATTGTTCTTGTATTGCACTGTAGAGCTACTTATTCCTAGTATTTTAAGTATGATAAGAAAAAACGTAAGATCAGACTGTTATTTCCTTCTCACAAGTTTGACTGCTTAGCTTACATACTGTAACCCTGCAAACTAATGTAGTTAGTTCATGATGTGCTCCTTGGCCTTGGAAGTAAAGATTGATTACTACTGACGTTAGTAAATTTGAGAAAATCCAAAGCTTGCCAGGCCTGACATGCCTAGTCGTGGTTGCTAAAATATGATTGGACAATCCCTGTTGGTGGAAGGGTTTAGCAAACAGTCAATTGTAAGTTTGTTGAGTTAAGTGCCTATTTTGGCACTTTGAGTATAAACAACAACACATCAAGGGCTGAGAACTGAGCCTCAAAACTAAGTTTTTTGACTGTTTCTAAAATGAGAAGATGAGTAGTTTCACTGTTGGAGCCTGAACAATGGACGTTATTTGGACAACTCCAGCGCTCTGGTGGTTTCGTTTGAGTTAGAACCCGGTGCTGACATGAGTCTCGTTAACCACACAAAAAGATTGCATCCACAAATGACCCCAAAGAAAGTTCACAAGCGGGACAGGACGGTATGGTACCTCATGGTTACCCTGAGTAACAGTTCAGCTTCCCGTCAGCATACCAAACCACTATAAGAATCTTTGTGAACACCTGTGTCTATATGACCTCTGATCTGCTTATCATAGTACATCTAGTACAAAGATGGATCACATTTGGATCAGGCTGGATGTCAAAAACATCCTTATTTTGATGGGTTTCGATGATGTAACGACTTAGCAACGGCACATCAAGACTTAAATGAAAACACACCGTTTAATGAGGATCCTTGGCTACTGTGCACGGGAACCAAAGAGCTGCAACAGAAGCATGTGACACTTTGAGCCTCAGCAACCCTCGCCTCCACATGGAATGACTTACATTCAGTCTTTGACTGCCAGAATGCTTTGCATTTTGAAGTACAACCACAGTCGTGTTTTTAGGATTTTAGGATGAGAATGTCTTAACTCAGAGTCATACTGCACTGTTAAATAACAACTTCAGGCTTTCTGGAGAGGCAGTGCAGGCCAGGGGTTAGAAATGGACAATGAAAAGAAGAATGAGACAGAAATGAGGGAGGACAATCTCTGTTTTTTCTCCATTTGCCTTGATTGTTAAAGAGTCTATTAATTAGTCTTTGACATAAATTAATAACATTTTACTGGCTTGCAAATGAAAGCCCTGTTAGCAGATCGTGTTGCTGCCATGTTACCTTACAGTCAATCCAAGCCTGACTAGAAATCTCACATGAAGTCAACAGATCTCAATCGAGATTCGATTTGATAAAAAGATTGTCCCTTTAGTTCAATCACAAAACCAGGCTCAGATGTCAAACATGCTCATTTTTAATGGGCTTTGGCGGCTCAGAACTACAACAGAAAGCTCTCGGGTTACCACAGCTGCACTCTGTACGGTTCACAATTTGGGAAACCGATTTGAGGGGATGGATCCAAGATAGAGACAGGATCCAGTGGACTTGATGCGACCTGGACTACCTCAGCCAGTGCACACTGACAGTGATGGAGAAGAAAAACAAAGGGCTGGAGGGAGGGAGAGGAATCGCAGAGGAAATTAATATCTTACAGTAACACATGGTGTGAAAGAAAGAAATGTCTCTCTCGCTGACCTCCTTGTGTTTTTCATTCCTCCCCTCTCCCCCCTCACTCTCTCCCCTTCCTCCTCCACCCCTCACTTGCGCTCCATGCCGATTGAAATATGCAAGCATAATAGTCTGGGAAATAGGATCGAGAGGTTTATGAAGGAAAGTGCGTTTGGGCTGGGCCTGCTATGCGGTGTTAAGCCCATGATGAAGACCAGTGAAAGAGATTTATGCTGTGTGTCAGAAGCATGAAGGTAAATTGGAATTATCACTTTGAAATCATAATACCATGAAGAGAAAATGATGCAGAGGAGGAGCTGAATTAGTAGGAGATGAGGATGTAGTGGGACACTGAAAAGAGGAAAATTAATCAGCGGTTTATGCCAAAAAACTGCTCAGGAATGACTTAATAGATATATAGTTTGCTGTGGTTTCTCTACATGCACAGAGGCCAGACCTCATTCAATCTAACTCTTTAATCCATCCTCTATCTGGCATGTGTGACACTTCTATTAAACAATTTTGCCAAAATATTTTTCTTCTAATCTCTTCTCACATGTCTGATCCCCTCAACTAGCCAAAAATCTTCCACAGCATGAGATGTCCTCTCCAGTTTCACCTCAAAAGTGGCTTAGGTAACATGGACGGTGGGATGACCGTTGTTCCCCTCCTCTGCAGGACAGCTTTGTTTGCCCTCACTCATCCAGACAAGGATAATAGAAGCCAATTATCTCGCGCCACTGACTTCATAATTACTTTGGAGGGTCTGTGTGACAGATCTGTTCCCACCAGAGCTTGTCAAGAGCAACCAATCAGGACCCTCAATTAGATTAGAGTGATAAACCTCGCGACCTCGCAACAGACACTGCATTAAAATCACTTTCTCACCGATGCAGGAGACAGCCGATTTGTTATTGGCACAATCAAGTGGGATCATCCATTGCAGATTTTTGGCTCAATGAGGTTCTCAACGCCTCCAGAAGGCAAAACAGTAAAGGCGTCAGCATGCCTCAACCAGATATGTGACTTTTTGTAAGTAGTATGGAGTGCAACACTATGAATGCCTTCAAGGCATAGAGTTCATAGCGTTATCCCCATTTGAAAAACGATTACCCCTATCTATAATGGAAGGCTTTTCATGCCACCTTTGAGTGTGGCAGTTCAGAATACCTATAAACACTTTTTCCAACTAGTTTTGAGCATTACCCAATCTTAAGTTTAGCCGTGAAAGAGCCGTCCTTCTCATTGCTAAAATATACAGATGACAAGTTGTACCTTGTCGTCGAGCGCTATAACTTCTTACTTTACATTTCTTAGTTTTGATTAAAATGTAACTTTCATGCAAACCTCTGGGGGAAAAAGGCCTATGTATCATCTCAGTTTGTCAATGAAATAAAAAATCACCAAGTAACAGTGATCAGGGGCTATTGTAAGACACAGACAGACTGACCTGGCCTGACTTGGCGATTCACATTTCCTACGCCCAGTTGACAGGTCAAACAAGTGCATCCCACTTCTTTTTCCTGTAGTGACCTCATCTGTCAGCTGTGGCAGGCGTCGACACCCCTCCCACCTCAGTCTCTGGGTGCCCTGTAACGGAAACATTAGACAGGAAACACTGTTACCATTCTACTGTCCTTCCTACATGTACATGTCTCTGTTGGCTTACAGGAAGTTCACTGATGCTTGCTCTCTACAATACACATCAAAAGATGCAGGTGTGAGGTATTTCATCTTGAATGATTCCATATTTCTGACAAATACAGACACACTGTACACACACACACCCATATGCACAAAAAGAGGACGTATAGGGATTTGAGCCATTTCAGTAAATGGAAATAATACATTGTCTTGGAGCTGCAGATTGGTGTTATAGGCCTACTTGGCCTTTAGAACACCAGTAGCGAGGGCGGGTCTACAGGTGGTGTGATGTGTTCAAAGACACATCACACCACCATCATTTTGGTTTTAACCCCCGTCACACACTTTACATAAGTGCCCAAAAATATTAAAATGGAAATATCAGATGCATTTTTCCAAGCATGTTACTCGCTCCTATTTTTAGGTACAGTGTACCTTTTTTAAAATGAGGTAAACAACTCTATAAAGAGGTGCTAATGAATGACTCACATTTCATGGAACCCTCCACTACGCCTGTCATTCTTTCCTTGCTGATTCAAGTGTCCACACCTTGCAACACTGACCACAGTTATTTTCATGGTAGCCATAAATAGTGGCAGTCATGCTCACTCTCTTAGTTTCTAACTTGTTATTATTGTGCAAAGAAGTGATTATATAAAAGATCAGTGGGTTATACTTTGACAACCCATTCATCATCCGTTCATTTATCACTCTGTCCAACAGCCTTTTACTCCCTCCTGTTCCACTCTTTATGGTTCCTGTTCATGGACTTAAAGGACCATACAGGTGGTTTGGGGTGCCCGTTAGCTACAAATCACGTTAAATCTCTTCCTTCAGGGCAACCTCTGGTTTCATATTCATAGTTGTGCTCTACAATCTTCTTGCTGAGACTAAACTCGCTTCATAAAATCCATCACAGTAATATTTCTTCTATGAATCCTGTTCATTGACTTAAAGAACCATACTGATGATTTTGGATGTTTTAGCCTATTAGCTACAAACAGGGTCTGAATATTAACACCCGTCAAATGCAGGTAAATCGTTGGCAGTGGCGGGTAAAATCGTCAGGCCATCCACCACTTTGGCCGACAGGGAAAACACACAATAGAAAGACACATTTGGTTAGCGTATGATTGGATATGGCTACACATTTGAAAGTCACTCGCAACTGCTGTATAAAAGCAAAGTTATTGGCTGTAGAACCTTCTTTATTTTGATTGACAGTCAGAGTTCACTGAATCCTAAACAATAACCATCAATAAAAAGACACGCAAACACACACGCCCACTTGTTACAGCTGTGGCACCTGGACAGTGTATGGTCACGCAGACCATGCTTCATGGACAGGGCGAAATTCATTCAAATTCATTCATTCATTCATTCAAACCGCGATAGAAGGCTTCCCGCTGAACTGACAACACGCCGATGTCAGATGCACGCCCGTCTACAAACCAATCAATTATGGGGAGACGCAGCTCACATGGGTTATAACAACAGGGTGTAGGTATGTCATGTATAGTTCTTTAGTGCTGGTTTTATTGCAATGTGAAACCTAAACTAACCTGATCAAATATATACAATGTATACGGTTCGGACTTTCAGGTGTGAAAATGCCCTAAATGATGCCTAAATGATCTAAATGTTATTCCTTCATTTAGTGCATAGATTTCAAAAGATAAAATTTCCGAGTGGCAAAAATACTTGCCTGCCACAGAGGCAGTTAATTTCAGACCCTGGCTACAAACCACATAAAAGTTCTACCTTTTAGGTAGTCACTGGTAATTATTAATAAGACTAATTGCTTTACACTATAAAAACATCTTGCTGATACTAAACTTGCTTAATATAACAAAAAAAAATATTGTCACAAGTTAACACACAACTGTGAGCTAAAACTTTCAGGGCCTGTTGTAAAAACATTTGGTTTTCTGTTTATCCAAGCTCCGTCCAAGAGTTAAGATTAATTTTCCAAAAAGCATCATGTTAACAAACTGTGTTGTCAAGAATTTAAATTGCAGAGGACAAACAATAAGCAAACTTGGTAAAAAGCGTTATGTACAATTTTTGTTATTTTTGCATCAAAATGCTGGAATTGTCAATATTTCCATAAACAGGCCCTGCTTGCAACAGCATGTGTATCTTTGTCAAAATAAATAAAGAAAGAAGACAAGACTTTCAAGTCTGTTTTGTAGCATACACAAATGAACTGAAACCAATGGCTTCCTCAATGGTAGAACATAAACCTAAAAACATATGAAATGCTTCATAAAATTATACAGTATATGTGATTTGTGTTTACATTGTAGTTAAAAATGGGCTAAAACATCCCAAACCACTGGTACAGTCCTTCAAAGCAAATGAACCTTCAGGTGAACATGTGTGTATTTGGCTCTACAGTATATGCATGTGACAATCATACAGTATGTTGAGTATGAAGGTGCTGAGAGGTACCTCATGTGTCACAAGGAGCACAATGTTAGTGTTGTGTGTGTGGGGGGGGTCAGGGGTCGCTGAGGTGTGAAGGAAGAGAGGGGGCGCCGGTCGAGGGAGCTTAAACTGTGATTGACGGCACCTTGTTATAATTACACACTTATGTTCCAACCTGGATTTCTTCCGAACACATTCACCCCCTGGGTTATTATTTTATGTTCTTTTCCTCTCCTCGCCACTGTGCGCCAATCTCAGTTATATCCGCCACTGACATGTTTTCCCAGAGCTGGTGTTATTGCTAATACGGTTAGTGCTGGAAAACCAAACAAAGCATGACACAGCACTCCATCACCTGGCGTGATGATGTCATGATATCATAAATACCTTGCTAAAACTGCGGCCCCACCTTCCTCCCGGCACGTGTCAAAGATCGGTGAGCCATGGGCAGGTGTGTGCGTATGTGCAAATCAGTGACATTTTTTGGAGGTTGAGTAGTGACAGGGCATGTTTTTAAGACCCCCATTCATGTTGTAAAGTTGAACCAGACCATGCAGCACCGGAGCTGGGTGTGAATGGGGGGGCTGTACCTGTGAACAGTCCACTCTTTGAGCTTCCATAACCAGGTCCACCCCAGCGGATCGAGCATTCATGGTAGAGGTGTCGCCATCAGGATGGTTGGTGCCTCTGGCCTCAGGTGTTGGAGTAGATTTAGCGTTTCAACTGAATTGTGGTTACATCACATCCCATTACTACAAACTACAGCAACATCAGTGAGATCACTTATGATTCCACATCATCCTTTAGGGTTTTGTACCTGCTGTAAAAAGTTTTTTAGAGTTGTGTTGAAAAGTTATATTGTTTAAAATACTAAATTCATACCAATCAAATTATCAGTGGTGGTTTTTAAAGGTTCTGCTCGGGAAATACAGTGGATCCATTTAAAAACAAATAAAAAAACAAACAAAAAAAGATGATAAAATGAGAAAAAAGAAGATAATGTTCGTATTTTACATTAAACAGATGCCCTTTATAGAGTTTAACAAGACTAAGACTACAGTCACACTAGCAGCTCTGTGAGGCTGTATTTAGGCATGGCAGTGTTTTGAGCTAAAAGCTAATGTTAGTATGCCAACATGCTAACAATGGCAATGCTAACAATGCTGATGTTTAGCAGGTAGTGTTTGCCATGTTCACCATCTTAGGTTAGGGAGTTAGCATGGTAACATTTGCTTATTACCACTAAACATGAAGTGCAGCTGAAGCTGATGGGAATGCCATTGGTTTAGCAGGTATTTGGCCATAAACAAAAATATTGGACACATTTAAATTTGGACACGATGGTGGTGCTGGATGCTTCATGGCAATCCATCAAATAGTTGTCAAGAAATCTCCTTCAAAATCATAAAAATGAACCTTGTGGTGGTGCTAGAGGAAAAGTCAGGGGATCACCAAAGTCAGTAGAATACACCCTCAGGGGACCGTGAATATCTGTATGAAATTTTGTGGCAATCCATTTAATAGTGAGATACTTCAGTCTGGATCAAAGTTGTGGACCGACAGACTGCCCGACATTGCCATCCCTAGAGCAACGCCGTTAACTTGGCTAAAAACTAAAGACTGGGCTCCTGATGGTACTTTTATAATCAAAATTTTTGCATTAGTAATTTTTCACATTACCTTTACATTAATCCTGACTGATGATCAGATTTTAGGAGGAATAAATAATAAAAAGTCTTATAGACATACTTTTAAACAGGGTAATCATGTGTTTAATGCTCTGATTTGTGGTAAGAAGATCAGGCGTTGAAGAAAAATGTTGGACTCACTGCTGTTTGGACAAAGACATGAACCGGTCACTCGTGCCAGATAAACGTACTGCTCAAAAGAAAGTGTCATCACTTGCATCTTGGCTGAGGCATGTCCTCATTTTTCTCACAGCATCATCTATTTGCACTCATTCACACCTGCCAAGAAGTAGATAAAACAGAGAGGGACAAAGGAGAGATAAAAGTGAAGAGCAAAAATGTGGATGTTGGATGCTCCCTTGTAGTGCGAGTCATACTTTTGTCTTCCAAAGCACATCTCCAAGGACATCCAGGTCTCATTCACTCAGCTCCACTGGCTTTTATGTCCACTGAAAATGTCTCTATGGTGCGTGCTGCATACCGAGTGCAAAAGAAACCAAATGTGGTTCTCTGAAAACAGATTGTTTTTGGTTATTATGTTTCACTTTCCTTTGTTTCTTACATATACAATTTTGGTTTAACTCATTATGGTTAAATTTCCAAATCAAAGAAACGCTTTCATAGTATTAAAGAAGGGGAAATAGGAAATAATTACATGGTCTCACAACATATTAACAACAAAATCGGTTCATAGTTACTGTGAAACAGAAACCACAGTGTGCTCAGATGACAATGGCTGGAAAGACTAACAAACACAAAGAGAATCTCACTTGGTGATGATCAGCTACCCGCTGTTTACTGAAAACAAGAGACTCTTCTGCTGACATGAGGCATGCTTCTGGTCAAGTCAGTCCAGAGAGATATTTGATGTTTGTGGCTGCATGCGTACATGTGTGTGGTTGTAACATGGCCACAGAGATCAGAGTCGGTCTGGCTTTTTAATTTCTCCCAGCATGAAACCATATGACTGTCCTTTAACTGGCCAACTGATGTGGATGCTGACAGTCAGAGGGCCAGACACTGACCTGCAGCATGCGAGGCCCGGAAAGCATCCAACAAAATGCTACACAGCTTTTGACAGCTTCCTCCCTCTTCCTCTCTCTATCTGTCCCTTTGGAGCGGTACCCAGTGGGTGTTTTGTCTGGGTCAGATTTACAGTAGATCTAAGCACCACTGAGCCCAACCTGGCCGGCTAATTGGAAAAAGGTTTGTGCGTTATGAGGCCCGCAGAGAGCGCTTTCAGCACCTCCACATTGAATGAGTAACGAAATCACACAGGGAGGCACATAGGTGAAGCAGATGCACTCGTGCACGTGCGTGGGGAGAAATCCTCTGCGATATGTACGCACGCAGGCACAAACATCACGTTTTTCAGGGCCATAAAATTAAGAAGAACTTTTGGCGCAGCGCTCACATTACTGAGTGACATGAGCGAGGAAATGGGAAAGGAAAAAGTTGAACATTCAGCTACATATGTTTGGCACGAGCATAGCCATTTGAGAACACTCTCCCATTATGCATCCCCAAATATATGTATGCATGTGTTGTATCTGAAGGACAATAAATACACGCAGGTATACATGTCCTCTTGCACTCTCAGACACATACAGAGTGAAGTACAACTCCTTTCCTGTACTGAAAACATCCTCTCTTGTGCTAATGGGCTGCTCAAAAACCTACATTGTTAGCATAAATCATACTGTTGTTACATCTTGTTATAGCTGCTTCCCGAAACCGTACATTCACCTTGGTCATACACCTGGAAGCATAGGACTTTCATGACAGGCAATAAAATGGCAGAGAAAATCGCTCCCGCTGTACTATATGTGTGATCTTTCACAGGCAATTTTAAATCTACTGTGTCATTTGACCTCTGATTTCCATCATGGATCACTGAAGAGGCATGCTCTGTGCATATTGGCCTGTCCGATGAATACGGCCCATTACATAAATCTCTCATCACCCCGAGGCCTTTGTATCTCTGCCCAGCAGGTGAACACGAGGTCTTGAACTTGGCAACATTAGAAAGACTTTGAAAGCTTTACAGTTGGGCAGACACACCACCACAGACTCCAGCAATATTGGGATGGAGAAACACTGTGGAACTGTTTGGCCTTGTCATTGATGACAAAAGGTTAAAGAGCAGAAATGATACAATTATGCCTTCATCAGCTGATTTACAAGGACAAATACACTATTTTTATTAGCTCTAGAGATAGTGATGTCAGTCGATCCACCGCTTTGGTCCAGACAAAAATATCTCAACAACTAGCCTATTGGATGGTTTGCAATAAGGTTTTGACATCCATGACATTCATGGTCCTCCTACTGACTCTGATGATCCCCTGACTTTTTCTCTACAGTAGCACCACTACTAGGTCAAAGTTTACACTTATCCAGTAAAATATCCCAACATCTACTGAATGCATTGGCCCAAAATTTTGTAATTAAATGTACATTTTTTGTACTTTCATGATTCCTAGATGATGCATCCTGATGACTCTGGTTGTCCCCGGACCTCTAGTGCCATCAGCAGGTTGACATTTGTGGACATTTGAGTGAGCAACTCTTAGACAGATTAACATGAATTTCCATACAGAAATACATGTTTTCCCACAGGAGAATTGTGATAACTTCATCATCCCCTGACTTTTCATTTAGCACCACAATCAGGTTTCACAACCAGGTCAAAATGTAATTTGTCCAGTATTATTTTGACCCAAACTAACAACATTTCCATCATTCCTTAACTGTACTTTGTGTTTAGTGCTAATTAGCAATTGTTAGCACTCTAAACTAAGATGGTGAGCCATGGTAAATATTACCTGCTAAACATTGGCATGTTATTATTGTCATTTTGAGCATGTTAGCATCCTGATGTTAGCATTTAGCTCAAAGCACCACTGTGCCTAAAGCCTCAACAGAGCCGCTAGCATGGCTAATCTTGTTTCCACTTGCTAGGAGTGGCGAAATCTTTGTCATAATGTAAATGACACGATGACTAACAAACAAAATGCATTCGGTGAACAAATACTGACAGGTTTGGTATATCTGCTCTGGCTAAATGTTTAAATTCCACTACTTAACAGCTAAGCATTTCCTTGACTGTTGTTTGTGAAGTATATGACCACCAGAAATGTCATATCTGTTGTAATGGTCATTTTAGGAATTGCTTTTTATTTGAAATTCCAACTACTGTTCAAATGCGGGGAAAAGATGAAATATTCAGTCTTAAAGGTCCTAAATACGACATTCAGAACATTAATATAGCAGCAAACAACTATTTGCTATGTAAAGATACAGTGGAGTAATGGTGTCCTGATCAGAGCATGAAGTCACACTTCCTCTGTGTGTGTTGCTTCTCAGTTCTTTGTTTTGAAGCCAGGACGGCAACGCATACATGTGAGTCCGCACCGTGTTTATAAAGAGACAAAGAGAGCGACTTCCGACACAGCGTTGTAAAAGCGAGACGGTCGAGTGCAGTTCGAAGCATTAAGCTGAAGGCATTCACAACCATCAGACTAGCTAGCGTTAGCAGGATAGCTAGCAAGCTAATAGCTCCTACGAAGCAACGGCAGCACCGCTGTGTCTGAGGGTGTGTGTGTCTGTGTGTTTGTGTTCAACGTTGCACGTGAGGCAGCAGAGGCACCACGACTGAGCGGAACGTCAATTCTACGACATAGTTTAGCATTAGGCAACAAGAGTAATTTGAAAGTAATTTGAACAAATTACGTGTCAGTTCTCATTCTTTCAAACTTTTTTTTTTATTGTACTGTCATTTTGGTCTTTAAAATAAAAAGCATGAAATGTCACCAATTGCCATCAATAATAAACAATAACAACTTGCCTGATACCACTTCTTGAAAGCCTTTTTGCTATTTTGCAATTAAACGTGTTTAATTGACATTGATATAGGTTAAGGTATTGGCTTTAATGGAAACACATATAATTCGCATTTTATTTGGAAACATTTCAAAGACTGCATAAAATTTACACAACAGTCAAATGGAAGTATGGCTAATAATGCCCCATCACGCATCTCCCACATTGGGAATTTTTCATAAACCTCAGTCCACCTGTCAGACTCCAGTCAGTCTCATTTTCCAGTGTGACAGCTTGAGGTGTTTTATATGGAAAGTCATACTCACAGACCTGAAATGCCTCTCCTGCATAATCGGACATCCAGACCCCTTACAATCACATTGACTGGTGTGAAAGGTGCTTGAAGTGGGCGGATAATAAATGACTTGCTGAAGACATAAAGCCTCCGAGCTGGTGTCTGGATTTATGCTGAGATATTAGCTCGGATATCATGCTTTAAAAGTTAGATAGATGGCCTGCTTGGGAGACATGCGTCATCAGAAGTACTTCGCTCTAATCAATGTACGGTGTGTGTTTTGTCACTCCAAGAATTTGATGTGACACACACACACACACGGTCGGTTCATGCTTGGCAGCGGTAAGCGGTGATATCCCGTCCAGTGCAGCTGGTGTACAGCCTCTAGGCAGCCCTGTGCTCTGGGAGGGAAGCCTGGTTTGATTTTAGTCCAGGGCAAACCAGGACTTTCACATTCCTGCTTTTCAATTGGAATTAACGTATTTGTTACTGCCTGGGAGACTGATATAAATATATGCTTACATATGTGCATTTGGAGGAAAAGGCCCTGGAATAATGAAGTCTAAGGTGAGGTGCCGTTTGCCCTCAGGGCTAGCTAGTGTAATATTACATGACACTTTTTTTTTGTTCTTTCTCTCCCACTCATTCTCCTCGCTCCATCTTCAAGTGAGGCCGTTCCAAGCTGGAAAGTTCTGCCGCTGTTACATAAACTCCAGCTCGAGCGGCCGCGGGGTCAGGAAAAAGGGAAGACAGGAGGGAGAAAAACAAGACAAAAGTTGAGCGTATTGTGGGAAAATGAGGCACAAAGATAAAAAGGATCTGGAACGGGTAAAACCTGTATCATCAGGAACGTCTAAAAAACTCCTCTTCATCAGATCCTGGAGAAAAGAGGAAGAACAAAAGAGCGGGAGGAAATTGGAAGCAGAGTGGAGGCAGCTTAGCAGCTCCCATCCAAAAAGCCTGGAAGAAAGGCAAGGAGGAAAAACTAAAAACAAGGCATTAAATGGCTCGGCGGTGTCCAGGGCCCCGGCTGAAACCCTCGTGGAACCAGCCAGGTCACTGCTGATACAGAAAAGAGACCCCGCTTTGGACCAGTGTCAACCTGACATGTCTTCCTGCTGAAAAGATGTTTTCTTTGTTAACACGAATCCCTTGTGACACTGGTGATCCAGAATTTTATTGTACGGGTTAGCTGGATCTGATCCATGCTTTTATTTTTTGAGCTTGAAGAGGTGTGCGTTACTAGCTTTGTTTCTCATTTCAAACCTTCCTGCCAAACACTCCTGATGACCCAAACATAACTTTGAGAGGCCTAAAAACTTTCTCACTTTCTGTTGGATGTACGCTCCATGCTGAATGGCTGAGCAAAGCATGAGTTATTAGATTTATAGGAAGTGCTCAACAGTTTGTCTGGAAGTGGGTGATGATTCATATTCCAAATGGCTTGCAGATGCTGTAGCAGATTTCAGCGGGTACACACTGTGACTGAATAACAAATCAACTCATAATTACCGCTCAAAACCACATCCACGTTTATTTACTGAGGTGTTTGTGGACACAAATCCCAACGAATGTCCCCTCAAACCACTAAAATCACACTTTCACCGAGAACAAGAGGACGTGTTTTAGCAGACAAGTGTAGAGCCTGTGAGTTATGTAACGACAACTCTCATGCCCATGTGAGCATCTTTTCAGGTGCGCACCAGAGACATGCTCATTAAATCAACCACTTCTTCCCACCGCTTCGCCGCCCGGGAACATTATTCAGTCTGTCTGGGATTTTTACCACGAGCACACTTGTTTGCTGACTCACTGCATTCTCGTCTCAAAGAGTGCTGTCCATCCTGCTGTCATCTCCGCTCTTTCCACTGACCAGACGCAGAGCACACACTCTGGAAACCTCTGGAAATCCCGGGGTGACTGCATCTTCAGTCAGCCCTTACCTCACCTGTGAGACAGCACGTTTCCCCCGTCAGACGTTTGGACATTCCCAAAAGGTTGCCTACCGCACATCCTTTCTTTGATTTAGAGACTGCTGGCTTTCCTTGAGCACATCGGCAAAACATTACCAAGATATAAGAAAATGGAAAAAAAAGGAGGAATAGTTGAAACAATGAAAGAGGGACTAAGAAAATAAAGTGGGAAAACTGAGAGAAACAGTGGATGGAAATGGATGGAGTGGAGGTAGAAGAAAGGGATGCGGTATTCAATAAGCGCAGGTCAATACCAGGCTGTGCGCTGGGCTTTACTGTCACAGCGTGCCTTTCACCATTTGTTTCCCATAAAGGCCACATGGAAACGTTTAGCTGGCTTAAAGCAGATCGGCGCACGTTGTCTCAGGCCCGTAACATTTGCTACTTGTTTTCCAGGTCTGTCCTAATAAAGTTTTCTGAAAATTATAAGCAGCCGCAATAAATAACATTAATGATAATAACATGAACTAAAATAAAATTTAAAATGAAAAACAACACGTGTGAGTGATGGGAAATGAGCGCACGTGCGTTATAAACAACTACGACAGAGAGAATCGAGAGGGGGGGGGAGACAATAGATAAAAATAGCATCTTCGAAGCAATTCCTCATGGCTCGGAGAGAGTCTTAAGTGCCTCAACAACAACTTCTTGTTTTTTTCCTCCTTGTGTTTTCATTCTGCGACAACATCTGCAGCATTGTGAAGGGAATAGAAATCACAGATGCACAGGTTATGAGGAGTGAAGTCATAACAGAGTGTTAGTTAGTTTGTACTATTTTTTCTTTCATGGGTAAAACTGTGAAAACAATCAACACAAAACTCTCACCAGACATATTGGTAGAACTTTAAGTGGTGGGAGACCAGAAAATGGCCTGTTTGCGTGTTTGGACAAGGTCCTTCCAGTGTGTATTAACACCTATTTGGGAGTACAGTGGCTGCGATAAATTCATCCTCACTTTGGCCTCTGCGTCCAGTACGCGTGCATGTATGTGTGCGTTTGTCAAGTCAAATTCCTGCGAGCATATGGCAGAGTAATACAGGTTTTCGCAAATACACAAACCCAGCTGTCCGTCCATCCCCCAGGTACACGGCTCTAATTCTGCCAAGTCATTTACATTGAGCTTCTGCGCAAAAACTATTTCCTGCCCGCTCTCGATCCAACATCCACATCAGAGGCCTACAGGGTGCACAGATATGTGCACGTAATGTGTTGAGAGCTCGCCTAATGGCCCGCCAGGCTTATTGCACGCTGACGGCCGTCGCAGTGCTTCCACTTTCCACTCTTTATCCTTTTAAATAAGCAGTACCCCAGACAGGAGTGGGCAGAGGCTTAAGACAGTAAATAATACAAAGAAATCCCTTCCTAATACATCGTCCCCGGGATCATTAAGTACAAAGACTGCATGTTGTCATCGTTCGTCTCATCTCTAGCCAAATCAAAGCTACAGTCCACATATTGGCATCAGCCACTCTGCTCAACTACTGCGAATTGTCTGCTCTTCCCATATTCATAATCAGAAAATGAACCTTTTATTTATGCTTTCTGGCAGCTTTAGCCTGTACTCCCACAAATAAGGGAATGTATTTCTCCCACAATACCCATCTTTGGCCAAAAAATGCTAAATGTACATAACTTCAGCCTAATCCTGGGGAATGATGCTGGCTACAGCTGATGTAATGTAATGTACACAGCAACCTCTGGTGGCTTTTTGGAGAATTTTTTCCTTCAAGGGTCTGAAAGTGAAAACTGTAAAAGCAGAAATGGGTTCATGTAATAGCAGCTATAAAATAGGATGTGTAGAGCCTGAAGGTTTCCAGCAGCTAATAGCTGACAGATTTTTCCGAAAAGGAAATCCCTATCTTACAATCTCATCCTCTTAAGTGCTTTCAGCAGACTCATGCGTTTGGGACTAATGTTATTGTTCTGTTACACAATAAAACAAAAAAAGACAAAGAATAAGAAAAACATGGCTAATGTTCTAGTGGTATCCAGACCAGATTTTTGCTTCTAAAGCAAGTGTGTGTGTGTGTGTGTGTGTGTGAATGGCCGCCTGTGTTTTCAGTTATTGACGAGGTGTGGAGTGGGTCTAAATGAGAAGTCCTGTTCGTTACTTCGGGGTGATGTAAAGCCATTCACAGGTGTGACAACCAGAGCCGAGCACTGGTGAGTTTTAGTAAGGCAGCCTGTCCGTTTCTGCACACACACACACACACACAACCACAAGCACAGATTACTTCCATGTACCCTGAACAAACATAAGAGAGGCATTAGGTCTGTTATTGTTTTCCTTTGCAGAGCGGTTGCGGTACTCGAAAGGAATAACGCTCCCACAGTACACTGAAGCAGAACTGACAAGGTGGTACAGAGGACAGGACAGAGTGTGTGTGTTTCTTGAAGGATCTGTGTGACTAGTTAGAACTGTTACAGGTCGGCCAACAGGCATCACAAACGCATGAGAAAAGAATCATATTAAATATGTCGCTTTTATTTGACATAACCATCTACATAAATTAACATGCCATATAATTGGCAGCAATATAGAGTGTGATTTCTTAAAAAAAAAAAAAGAAACATAAAAACATTACAATGTACTGTAAGGCTTTCCAGCCTTGCACCAAAAACAAGAAACAGACAGATATCTTAACATTAAATGAAGAAAAAGTGACTTTCAATGAGGGATGGTGACAGATAAATGGCATTCTCTTCATTTAGGCACAGACCTACAGTAACTTTTCCCCCAAATTGCACCACAGATCAGTGCCAAGGAATTTTCTTTTTGCCCAGAAGGTATTCAAGGTAGCAGGCCGGGCCATGTTGTGAACTTGTGTTGTGTTTCAATAGTGTACAGCGTTTCTGTTCTCTTCGAATTCCCGGTATCCTTCTCCAAACAACACAGACAGAAAAAACAGGAGATGAAGATACTAGAAATAGAGGACTGTGATGTTTTGGGTTCAGTTCATTTGTCCTTTCAGTCCGTGTGTGAAGATGTTCCTCGTATGACTCAGTCCTGCCCAAATGAGACACGAACAAGTTGAGGGAAGGATCTTTTTTCGTTTCCCTCACTCGTCTCCTGCTGGGAGATTTTCTTCGATCCTCTTGATAAACTTCATGCGGATTTCTGTCACATTATCCCCTCGCAGAGTGTCCTGAGCAAATCTCACATCCACAGCCATCTGGACCTAAATCAGATACATAATCACTTACATTTCTATGCACAAACTGTTTTTCTCTTTTGCACAAATTTGCACAGGAAATCTATTGATTTTGTTCTATACAACCATCCATTTATTGACCTTACCATCTCCAGGGCTCCTCTGAGGACCCCACACAGCAGGTTGGAGTAGACCAGCGTGCTGTGGTTATCCGGCAGCTCCACAAAGTCTACCAGCGGGTTGTTCTCAAGGATGAGGGAGAATTCATCTCCTGCCGGGCTCCAGTTGGTCACACTGGGGGTGACTCCCAGGTACATCTTAAATGCAACCTAATCAACCGCAACACGGTGAGGAGTGGACAAAAAAGAAAACAGTGCAGGATTACTTGACTGAAAACAGTAACGTTTTATTGCACATGCAGGAAAGTAGGATCACTTTATGTATCTTGGCATATTGAGAATGTCTTAAAACTTCAGCTGAGCACACAGCTCATCACCAAACCAGTTGACTTGTGTAAAACTGATCCACTAACCAGCCCAGTGACTATCACTCAGCAGTACAGCTGCTTCACAGTAAAACCCACTATCAAATCTCTCTCTCTTCAACTGTGACGCACCTGCAGCAAGTCTTAAATTTGCACTACAGGCATACTGACATTAGTATCTGCACACACCTCGTTTCTGATAACTGCTGTCTGTTGCTTCCTTTTCTTCTGCAGCACTTTGTCCCTGCAATGTGTCACAGGAGGGTCGGCATACTTTCTCACGCATGCACAAATCAAAGTTCGTTCACGCTGGTGAAATTGCAGCCACATGAATGAAAATACTCACTGGCGTTGAGTGGATTTCTATATTTTATATGTAAAATGGTTGGACTCTGGGGCAGAGCCTTACCTTAACAAAAAGGTATTTTAGAAATACTGAAAAAAGAATATTAGTTCATACAACTGAAGTAGTGTGATTACACCTTGCCTTCCACAGAAACCATTCATGATGCAGAAAATCTGTTTTTGAACAAACAACAGGCCTCCTCCATATATATCCAACAGATGGATGACTAAGGTGGTTTCAGAGTTTAGCTAGAGGTCATGTGATATCCTCAGGCAAGGCTATCATTGCACCTTCCAAACTGCTGTCCCATAGTGGCCCTCCATTTACAGACACGACCCCTCTCTTCATGACCAAGAGCCAGTTCCCTGAGCTAGTGTGGGGTTACATCTGTGGAATGACTCCCCGAGCAAGCAGCAGTAACAGCTGGAGTCGGGCCTGAGAGCAGCCTTTCATTGTCTGCCTGCGTCTTTCTGTCCATCAGTCGTAAAGGGGAGTCTGACTTTTGCGAAACAAGACAAGGATATGTTAAACATCCCCAGGCCGGAGTACAACATTTTACAACAGTAATATGATCGCCCAGGGGGTTGAGTAAATAACAAAACGCATTAATATTTAGTATAGTTGTTTTAGAGCTTAACTAAGAGTAGCTGGACAGTGACGCAGAGAAGGGTATCACTGAATGTGCATCCCCTTTCTGAGGGACGAGGTTACATTTCATTCCACATGTAAGTGAATCCTTGCCTTCTAAATATTAAGGTAACGGTCTCACAAAGCAAAGAGGACTGCGTAGTTTAGAAGTATGCAGACTGGGACTTTTACTCAGTCGCAGTCATCCGTTTTCCCCACCCCTTCCAAAATCCTTCTCTTCTTTTCCTCATCAATTGTTAGGATGTTTCATCAAGATCCCTCTGTAATCTTTCTTTTTCTGTCATCCCTCCTTCTCCTTCTCCCTCCCTCCATCTTGGGAGAAGTCCACGGTCACGCTCTGATTGGCTTGGAAACTTCCAATTACCTTAGCGATGACATCGGCCGTTTCTCGGAAATCCTGACACCTGCCGATGCTGGAGCGTGCCAGGAAGTCCTCGATCAGACGCACTCCGATGTTATAACCCCTAAGAAAGAGAGAGAGAGAGACAGAGAGGCAAGAGAAAGACAGATAAAGTCATTCTTCCTCTTCATAGCAAGAAGTCAGTTCCAAATGCAACACATTTTTGGGTCATACACTTGGCAAATGCTGATAATTATGACTAGAAAGGTCAAGTCGACTTATTCTTACTACTGAATCTGAAGCCAACTGATGCATCCCGATCCTAACATGGTCCGGCTCTGACCAGTTTAGCTGGCAACTAGCAGAGTGGGCAGTGCAGACTCACTGCCTTCTAAGGCCAGGTAAGACAAGCCTCATCATGACTTCGCTTTGAGAGAGCTTAGGGTTGCCGCACAACCAGAAAAGCAAAGTACATCCAGTCCACAGTCCTGTCAGCGTGACAGGATGTTTTGAATTTTTGAGTTATAAACCCATCGATTTTTCTTAATCTTATTTTGTGGGGGAACTGTATCCAGCGTTGCCTGCCAGACATTTTTTTTTCTCCCATAAAAACCCGTATCGGCGTTCTCCTCTTCAAAGTAAGTTCTGAGATTTACAAGAGCAGAGGGGAATCTCTAACACAGAAGTGTGAGAAATAAAACCTGATTAAGTCATCTCTCTGGTCTAGTTTGTGTCTCGGTATTTTATGAATACAAGGCAGCTGAACGTGTCAGAGCAGTGTGAAGGTGTGAGTTAAAGAGAGACATCCAAGAGGCCAGAAAAATCTTCTCTTCCCTTGGTTAAACAAGCAAAAGATAAAATTTAACACGTTGAAACAAAGCAACTCGGTCTATGCACAGGTATACCTTCTCTCTAATGCACAGGGGTTACATCTTGTAATAGTTAAACACCACTGTACAATATGCTCAGTACTGTATGGTACTTTGGTATTGGTTTGGTACAGTACTGGTATTTTGCTGGATATTTGAAGGCGGTTTGTAATGTAGACTGTCATGTTGAAACTGTGCTGTTACATACTGTACAGGTAACAAACTCCACCAGCTTAGCACCTTAGTTATTTAAATCAATTGTGTTGTCATACACAAATAACTGCTATATGACCAGCCTATAGCTACAGTAGTTTTACATTAAACCTTTTTTTTGTACTACTTATGATGTATGAAATGATAAAAGTTGGATGAAAACAGAGATATTGTGATCCATGCAATTAATAAAAGAAAAGAAATGATGTGATTAGAAAATAAAATGTTTTGTGCATATAAATCAGTGACAAAAATGAATTTGATTGTTCGTTTGTTTCACACCAGCAAGTCTTAAGACACATGCTTGGCATGTACACTATTTCTAAACTACATTTGGCTGTGAACATAGCTAATGACAGCAGCTGGGGATACTTACATCTTGTCCAGTTGTTTATTGACTTCCTCGTCATTCTCGTAGTCTTTGCAAAGCTGGGTGACCAGCGCCCCATAAGTCAGAGTGAACAGCTCAGAGTTCTACAACAGAAAACAACACAATTATCATATTATATCATATTTGCTGCACAAAATTTAATGAATCACACTGGGGCATCAACAAATGTAACTCATTAGTGTGTGGCAAACTGTTATGTAGTGATGAAAATTAAATTAGTATAAAAGAGCAGGCTTCCTAGTTGTTAGATGAGGAAAACTACCTGGGATAGTCCTTAAATTACTGTGAACAAAAACTTAGTGAAATTAGGGTAGCAAGCTTTTATACAAACAGACAATGAAGGTTAAAAAAAAAAAGTCTGAAGACCAATATCTTTGATTTCTTCTTTCATATCAAAACACCAAGCCACCCTCAAGGATGTGCTGAACAAAGCAGGAAACAGTAAGGTTATATAAAGCACATTAACGGTGGCCAGCAGCCCCTGGTGGTTTGTTGTTAAAATGTTAGCAAGGTCCACACTTTTTAAAGTAGTGTAGCCAATTGCACTGCCTCTCTTAAATTTACAAAACACTCTGAATTTTGGCATGGGCCAGGTACAAAAGAGACCTTAACTTGCCATCTAATAATCATTTCCTTTAATGTGGAGAGAGGCAGCAAACAGATGCTTTCAGCCCCAGGAACAGGTCATGCTATGGACAGCTCCTGGTGCTGAAGTTAAGTCTAATAGCAATAGGTTTAATAAAAAAAATAGAGGTTTTAATAAAAAAAAATAAAAAAAAATCACTTTATATATACTTAATAATTAATTTATGTCTAATTATTTTTGCTATTCACATGAAAGCTTGTATCTTCACTGCGGCTCTACAACTGTAAAGCCAACCATTTAATAGCTGACAAAAGTTGACCCATAGCAGGACAGGATCAGACCCCTGGCATGGCACAGATGGTACTGACCCCTATATGAGCCTTTCTGTCATTTCTTTTCTGAAAATTGTTTTCAGCAAACTGTGACTGACACAGTGTAGTTCAGCACAGTAAATGTTGAATTCTGTTTTATTTCATTTGCCCAGGTGTGAGTGCATTTCGGCAACATTTGCTATAATCGCATATTGTTGATTTCACTTCGAAAGTTATCTTAAAAATGAGCAGGATGGATGTACAGCTAGGGAGGCTAACTATTTACCTTGCGTGCTACAACGAACTAGCGATACACTTCCTGTCAAAGCCAGTGATATCCAACAATGAATTAAATACTTATTCAACTGTCTCAAATGCTTTTCGAGTATCTAAACACGCCTGTCAAACAAAGATACATGGCTGACAGTTAGCTCGCAGAGGTAGGCTAGTTGTTAAGTTAGCTATTTGGCTACGGTTAGCATTTTGCTAGCTAGGCTCGCTAGGTTTGTCTGATGTTAATCCTGCGGGAGTCGCCTACCATCTTCTTGCTGTCTGTTGTTCGGTTGGATTGCCGGGACATTGTGGACAGTGTTACAGGCTTACGCAGGTGGCGACTCGATATTAATCCTTTATTTATTTGATTCCGGCTAAGCAGTTATTTCCGTAATCGCCAGTTTAGTCACACGCTTCCACTAACGTCAAGTCGGCTACATTAGAAGATGCACTTCCGGTCGTGCTTCAGACTAAAAGAATTATTGAGAAAAAATCAGGAGTAATACAAAGCACAGAGATGAAAGGAAACAATTCATTTGAGAAAACAGACTCAGCAGATAAAAACAACCTATTGCTGTTATCACGTCATTGCACATAGAGTTCTCTTTTTACAAGAGGACCACATTACACATTTTATTTTGAAGACAAAATCATATCGTTTCTGGTATTACTTTGGTAGCACTTTACTAGCTTGTTGTAGCTCTTCAGTCAGCTGTCTCACCAACATTTCCTCGGCTATCATCCTCTTGGCATGTTGTTTTATCGCCGTCCTGCGTCCTGGAGGGGAACAGAGGGCACCTACTTCTCAAAAGCTTCTTGTGATTGTCCACAGGATGGCAGTATATGTAATAGAGTGACAGGAAAATAAGCCAATAGAGTTGACATCTTCCTTATAAAACAGGAAAATACAGCTTTAAAACATGTTTTGTTTATAATTGTAGTGACTGTTCCCACTTTCGTAGCTGTATTTTAATAACAATGTATCATAGGGTGTGTGTGGGGTGGGGGGCGCACGCGCGCGTGTGTTTGTGCATGTGTGTGTGTGTGTGTAAGAGAGAGAGAGACAGAGAGAGACAGAGAGGGAGGACTGTCTGAGAACTGGAGGACTCAGTGATAGGTAACAGATGCGCTTTAAAGTCGACATTATAATTTGAATCTTAGCCATCACATGGTGTCTTCCTTCACGTTACGTCTTCATTAGGGTATTTGCATCTCGCATAACTCGTGCTGGTTGGCTGAAAGGCAGTCATCCCATCGTTGTGAAAGAAACTCGCTCTGCTTCAACACCGAGGAGGAAGAGGAACGGAGCGCATCGGCTCTGCACACACTGCTTTAATTTAGTCAGATAAGAGGACTGTTTGACAATAGCCGGCACGGACCGTAGGGGCTGTGGAGGAGGTGGACCGGTGCAATGATGACGGGCAAATCTGTGAAAGACGTTGACAGATACCAGGCTGTCCTCAACTCTTTACTGGCGCTGGAGGAGAATAAATTCTGCGCGGACTGCGAATCAAAAGGTAGGTGGTTGCCGATGTCTTGTTTCCCACGATGCTCCTGCCCATGCTTGGAAATGACCAGTGCATGATTCGACCCTCTCTTGCTCATTTACTACGCTGGGAAATGCGGCATTGCATTCATCATCCCTCGACCAATTACATTGTACTATGGTGCAAGACACGGGGCCACATCCTCACAGGGCTGGAGCATGGCAGGCAGCTACATCATGCCAGCCCCCCCAAGCAATAGGGTATCCGTAATCGCCAGGTAGCCACAATAGATACAGATTTTATGAGGAATACCTCTCATCTAAGAGGGCTTTTTTAATAATGAGAATGGGACAGATATATTAGAGGAGGAAGTTAGTAAATGTCATTAGTGAAAATTGCTCACACTATTGGGACCCTTGCAAGACACCTGAGGCTCCCTGAACCCCAGTGTGGAAACCGCTGGGGTAGCAGACAGAGACATAGACATAGAGACACTTGTACTGACTTTGAGTCACCCTGAACAGGCTGTTCCTGCAGGCGGAGTGCAGATGGGGACACAGGCAATCTTAACTCTTAGGGAACTACAATATTCTCACTTTATAATGGCACTATAGAGACATATAAGTCAGTCATCCTCAGTTACTACTTAGTGTAATAGTTATAGTGGATTAAGGAACTGCTTGTAGTGACATCATACTGTCCCTCATGTTTTTTTT
>NTHP01000613.1:213505-232218 GCA_003416845.1 Oplegnathus fasciatus
CGGGGGTGGGGTGTTGGTATATAATACTTCTGCAATTGGATTATTTTCTATGCTGTATATAAGAATCGCCATAGTCAGACACTCAATCTCATGTGTTTGTGTCCATGCACTGACCCTTCAGTCTGTTTGTCGCCACAATGAGGCCTTGAACTATGTCATCAGCTATTTGCTGAACCTGTTTAGCCATACTGGTGGGTAAACACTGCTGTTTTGGTCACACTGAGGCTGAATCACCAAACTGACTCTCCAACATTTTGTCTTTGTCTTTTGTTTCAGGATAAACTCTCAATAAGTTGATAACTTCTGTGACTGTAAAACGCTCAAAACATACATGCGCTGCTATAAGTCGGCACACTGGCAGACAGAGTGTCGTGCACACAAAACCACTTCACAACCACAACCGCGTATGTCAGGCGACAGGAGAGAACAACTCTCCTGTGTTGAATGACAATAATTATGTTCATTAGAAAGTTGTTACATCCTTTTTTGACAAAATGACTTATTTTCTTGCAAGTTATGTCATTTTTTTTATAGGAAACTTAGTACTTAGCAACTTAGAACTTAGACATGGTCCTATGTCAGATTTCCAACTGGTTCTGATGTTACTCAGTGGCACTGTTGGTGTCGAGATTGATGAGATTAGCCTCTCCATACCTTGTCCGAGAAATGATTCAACAGGGCAGCTGCGTGTCACTCAGTTTCCACTTCCACATGGCTGGCACTGCTCCCACCTCAGTCATAAATTCTCAAGCGAGGGCCCTGAATGCACCTAAATCACTGCCCGCTGTCACGCAGGGGACACTTGAGATTCCTTATGAAAACTTCATGAATGATATGAGTAAGCAGCTTCCCATATTTAACTGAGAGTGAGATGTATTCTGCATTCAGGTTCAGGTCTGACAGTCAAACTGGCAAACACAAATGGCTTAAAAATCCCCCTTCAGGTACAGTCCTGCTCTGTGACAGGAAGGGAAGAAAGAGTTGAAATCAATAAGTTATGGTAGCTTCTCTCTGAATTTATGTATCAGGCCGTGTCATGACAGGGGGAAACATTTCTGATGTTTGGTGCAAACATGTGTAGACAGGAACACTCAGAGAGGTGGTGTTTTTGACCTCTTGCGATGCTTGTTGTTCACCTGGCCCCGTCAATATCCAGGTGTTCTTTCTGTGTCTCTGTACATTTCTCAGTCTCTGTCTACTTCTTTCCCTCTGTTCATTTACAATACCGGATCTGCATCTCTGTAGCTCTTTCAGGTAGCTGCCAAATGCAGGTAAAAATGATCCGGGGTGCTGATGCTGGCATCACAAATGTGTCATAAGAAATACTAAACGGCCAATACGGATGTAGAGAGAATTATTTTTCTTTGGACTGCAACCATTACTGTGCATAACAGAATCTTTACACTGATAAGTGTTCGTTGCCATAGCCTACATTTAACCTCTACTAAAAAGTTTTAGCTAAAGAAAATTCCAGATGTAATATTTATACCTTGTTTGATGATAAATACATAGATATACTTGTTTTTTTCAGTTTTCTTGCTTAATTTTCCTGTTAAAACACAAAAGTCCAACTTCCCCATTAGAGGTGAAATGAAGTTTCATCACATCTCACGCAGAACATGCGCAGTCCGCATACAGCGGCAAGATTTGTACAGCACTTTGTCGAGGTGACATGTGATGTCAAGGTCTTGGTTGGATTAAAACCGGAGACGTCACCAGGACACCGTGAGCGCTTCGTTCTACAATACAAGGTTTTGTTCCAGTGCATATGGCCTCTGGATGATCTTTTTAATAAGATATAAATAGTGCTGCAGACGTTGTTAGACTTCAGGCGAAGCACACTTGTGACTGTTCAGAAGTTCAATTTAAAAAAGGCACACTGTGATCAGACTCTTACAGCTCCTCTGAAGACGTGACTGTTCTAAGACTCGTCGACGAAAGCACAGAAAAGAAACGATCAGGCCTCTTTTTTTGCATTTGTGAAGCAGCGGTGGACTTCTCTGGACTAAATCGGGGACGTGTAGAGAGAGAAAGTTCACTTAAATCATTTAGGTTTGATTGTCTTTGATTTCACTTCGAACCCATTCTTTTTCTTTTTTCTCACATACTCAAACATCAAGCATGCCTGCGCACTGCTTTTTTGATTGGCGTGACTTCTCTGAGCAACAGACTGGTCTAATTAGACTGCAGATAAGATTAGGGGTTAGGGGAGAAAATAGCAACCACACACACACACACACACACACACCATGGATGCTGACGCTCTAGCTTTAATCTTTTTAAAAGTAACATTTTTCTGTATCATTTAGTGGTCATCTTAAGCATGTTTCCTGTCAGCTGTGTGAAAGAATATGTTTTTGCATTTATTATTTAACCTTGTAATAATATAATATGGCTCCATACTGATTGAAAGGTCACACATCACTCTCATTTCCCACCTTGTTTCATGTAACTGTGCTAATGAATGAGCTGACACTAGGCTGATGCTTGAAGAGAGGTATTTATCCTCCTGCCTGATTAGCACATTTTCTTGAATCTGTAAGCGTTACTCTTCTGCGTATTAGATGACAAACACACACACTCTTACCGAGCCCCATGCGTTGACGCACACATGTGCACACCTTTAAAGCATTTGTTCCCTCCCCTTCCTTCTGTCCAGTCAGGCTTTTGGCCATATGGCTCCTGATGAGGTTTGGTCTAATCTTGTTTGCTTTGACAGAGATTACTGTGCGTTTATCACCTTCCTCCCTCTGGGTGATTGAAGGGGAAGTGGCGAGATGTATGGAGCCAAGTGCGTGCTTACACCGGCCCATGAAAACACACAAAAACACATTAATGGAGCTATCAGGCCATCCCCATTTATGCCTACTGTACGGATACAGCAGCAGTGGAACAATATCTCTGTTTTTTGACTGCAGTTTACCGCCTGTGCTGCCCAACTTCCTGCCTCTCTTTTCCTCTGAACCGCATGACGTTCTGTCTTATTTGTTTTTTTATCACTTCCTCACAATGTGACACTTCTACTGTACATCCTCAATACTGCCAGGAAATAATGAAGAGATGGGGGAGAGAGGGTGAGGCAGGTGCATAATGTAGTCAACACTTCTACCTCTGGCTTCAGTCTCAAGGGGCTGTGTGTGTGTGTGTGTGTGTGTGTGTGTGTGTGTGTTTGCATAAAAGCCCTCCTCCTTTATTGTCTCCATTGTACTTGTGTTTACGTACACGCCGGGCCCCGGTTGCTGTGGAGACATCACCTGGCGATATCACGCCTTATCCCTCCACCACCGCCCAGCCCCCCTCCCCTCACGCCCCTTAATCTCATCCAATCAGAAGCCAGCAGGGATTTCCATTGAAACAAGGAGGTGACTGGCTGTTTGTGTCCCCTGGCTGGCATAGAGATCAGAGTCTCGCAGTACCAAGGAGAGGTTGGCACAGTGGTGGAGGTATACACGTCTCTAATACACTGCCATGGCCGGATTAACCTGCTCGGGGCCCCTGGGAAAAATAAGCTACTGGGTCCCTGTTAACACCCCAGATCCTCCCACTCTGTGTGCAGTGTGTATTACATGATCCCAGGTTTGCTGTGTGGTCTGTAAGGTCTTAAAACTAGATTTTGACACAGAGCCCCTCTTTAGGAAAGGGGCTGATGTCATGTCACATATCATGTGATTTGATACTATGCTTTAGTAGTGTATGTTCCCATATTCCCAAACAAAGTTTCAAATCAATTAAATTACCACACAGCAATTGCCACACAGTGAACCTTGGGCTTTGAGGTGGGAGGGGGCTGGCAGTCTGGGGCAGTTGCCCACTTGGCCTGGTTGGTAACCCAGCCTTGTACAAAACACACAAAAAGTTTGATACGGTCAAGCATCAATCTGCTATGCCGAGCTTAACTGGAAATTGCATCACCACTGTATAGGAAATAGACAAAATACAAGGAACAGCTTACAATAAAACGTGACAGCACCTCAAAAATGGCCATAGAGTTCAAACAGTTCACATTCACAAAGGTAGCAGGTACTGCATGGCTGTTATAGTGCTACCATTGTGCTGTTCACCCCTTTTGTGTCACCAGCAGCATTCAAGTGAAAAATAGTGTCTGAAGATGAGCTTATATACAGTACTGTAGGTAGTGTTTTTGTTGTAGGTGGGGATGGCATTGATGTATCTATTATAAGTTCTCTAACAGCAAATGCACAAATGCACACTCAGTACAAGAACACACTCTAACATTACAGAAACAATAATCATATTAACAATAATTTCCGTAACAGGATCAAATGAAGCATGAAAGCAAGTCTAAAAATGTGTCTAAAGCTCACAGTGATGGATTGTCTTACTCATCTTTTGATGTATAACCCATTCAACCTCAGTGACTCACCTGCAGAATCACAGTCGTGACACGCGCATTGTAACACAGATGGTGGGTGTGTATTAGTAAATTATCAATAGGGGTCCATCTGTTTAGCTCAGACTGGGACTGGGTCACTGGGTGGCCTCAGGGTTTCTGGATCAGTTTAGATGCTGAGGGGCTGGAGGATGAGACGAGCATGTGTATTCATGAGTGTGTGTTTGCGTGGTGGCGTGGGAGGGCGTAGGATCCACTGATGACTGAGGCTCTGTGGGATTAACTGGATACATGCAGAGAGCACCGTTTATCCTTGTGGGATATAGGCTAATGAGCCATATGCACCTGCTCGTGAATGTGTGTGTGTGTGCAAGTCAGTGGGTGTGTACATGAACAAAATGTGTTTGTGTGGGACATGTGAACTTAAGTGTGTCACCGTAGGTGTGTGTCAGAAAAACACCCCTGGGAAGGGAGATGTTAATATTATGTGTGTGTTAATGTATGATGCCATGTTGGTGTTGAACCCAGGGGTGCAACACTAGCTCTAGGGTGGTGGGCATGGGTGCCCCCAATCCAAAGGACGCCTTTCAGACACTCAGGAGCTCATCTGTTATAAATATTATGCACCACACTGAGTTGAGCTGTTGGACCTGTTGGAATTGCTTGTGTTCCCAGACCTTTAAAGGCATGTGCAGATTGAGTAGTAAAAGCAACTCAAAGCAGGAGAATTGGCAGAGTCTTCGACTTACTTTATCAATTAAATTGGCTTTTCTAGCCAAAGACTGAGTTCTGTTGTTCACTCTCCCCAGGGTCTCTAATGCTATGCTCTCTCCACCCAGATTACTGTCTAACAAACATCTTAGATAACTAACAGAGGGCTTGGCAATACTGTTGTGTGTGCACATGTGTGTGTGTGTGTGTGTGTGTGATTGTTAATGCATCACAGTGGTTTATTGTTCTATTTCCATATTTAAGATGATTTATATCCGTTTGATAAATGAGAGAAATTTTTCCCAGTTTAAGCTTACCTTCCAGGCAGCCATTGATTTACATTACATTTATTTCGACTCTTGAAACCTGCTTGAGTTGCATAATTCATCATTGTGAACATTAAGTCTGTGTTATTTTTTTGACAAAGTTAGATTGTCATTATGAGGTATTGAAGTTCCCTTTTCTTATTATTTCTTAAATCACAAACTTGTCTCAGAGGGCTTTAACTTAAAAACTCAAGAAGTTTCGAGAGTTTGCTGACTGGTTTTCATACTGTATAGAAAAGAATGGGAATCAGTGGCTACCTGGAAGGTAGATAACATGCATACAAAATCTGACAGAAACTATTCAGCATGAATTCAAAAATGGTTAATAAAATACACATACATGTGTGTGTGTGGGTGAGTTAGTGACAGAGAGGTTCATTACAGATCTCTGTTTGCACTTGCTGCTCGTCATACCCCCTGTACATCCCAGCAGGTCATCAAACTGTTAAAGTCCACCATTTGATGACTCTAAAAATCCCCTCTTGTTTGTCTCTGTTTTTGGCTCTCACCCCGGCTCTGCCTTCTCCTCCCCTGATGTGCTTCAAGCTGCATGTTTGACAACCACAACCACAGTCAGTTTTTTGCCAGGATGATTCATCAATCTTCCATGCAAGCCCTCTGCTTTTGGGTAGTTCTGCCCTATAAAAATTGAGGACAGATTTATTAGTCAAACCCAATAAATATTTAATTATACCTCAAAAGAAGGTGTTGGCATTTGTTCTTTGATTACAAAAAGAGGAGCGGAAGCTTACTCACCGCTCTTACCCAACAGTGGAGAAATGTACACTGCAATGCAAACCCTGTAACACGGAGAATCTGATTTGTACAGATTGTTCAGTCTTTCTTCCTTTTTTAGATGTCTATCCCTCCTACTCTCTTCCTACTATATCTGTTCAAAGTACCTGGAGGTGTGCATTGTTGCTGGACAGACATACTGTATATGGGTTCTTACTCAAGCACTGCATTGATTGGAACCAAGGAAGCCACTGTGGTGCAATGTGCAGGTGTGATTCACTTTAAATAACCAACCTTCAACTCCTGATTAGACCTACACATGTGCTCACACCAGTGGACACGAGAACACACACGGTTTGGGAAGAAAAATATGGCAGTTGTACGGAAACAAGACCAAAGAGTCTACGGCCGTGCTGCCTGATCTGTGAGGCTGTACTCAGGCACAGTGGTGCTTTAAGCTAAATGCTAATGTCAGCATGCTATCATGCTGATGTTTACATGCTGGTGTCATGTTTACCATGTTCACCCTCTTAGTTTAACGTTTCAACATGCAAACATGTGCTAATTAGCACTAAACACAAAGTACAGCTGAGGCTGATGGGAATGTCATTAGTTTTGCAGGTATTTGGTTATAAACCAAAATGATGGACATATTCAATTTTGTTAGAACATTAAGGGAGTTCATCCTCAGGGGCTCATGGATGTTTGTACCAAATTTCATGGCAGTCCATCTAATAGTTGTTGAGACATTTTGGTCAAAACTGGTCAACCTCATGGTGCTGATGGAGGAAAAAGCCAAAGGATCACAAAAGGTCTTAGGATACATCATCTATGAACCATGAATGTCTGTACCAAATTTTGTGACAGTCCATTTTTTGATGTTGAGATATTTCACTGGGTAAGGGAAAAGTTTGACCCATTGGTGGCGCTATATAAAAAGTCAAGGGATCATTTGAATGAATCCTCTGTGCACCATATGTACCAAATTTTATAACAATGCAACAAGAAGTTGTTGAGATATTTCACCGAAGGCCCAAAATGTCAAACTCATGGTGGTGCTAGAGGAAAAGTCAGGGGATCATCAAAGAGAATAGGATTAATCTTCTGGGCACTCTGGATAGCTGTACCAAATTCCATTGCAATCCATCCAGTAACTGTTGAGATATTTCAGTCTGGACCAAAGCAGTGGACCAACAGACCAACATTGCCTTCCCTAGAGGCACGCCACGAGCCTGGCTAAAAGAGATAGACAATCAGAACAATGTGCAAAGAGAGAGAAAAAACGCAACGATGCCAGCAATTGGGCGCAACCCCAGAAAGGAAGGGTGGAGAATGTAACAGAAAGGGAGAATTAAAACTGTGAGCGAGAGATATGGACGGACAGGGGAGAAGAGGATGGAGGCGGCGGTGGTGAATGAGAGAGATAAGAAATGGCAGGCAGGACACAGAGGAGCATTAGAATGAGGATGAGGAGGACAAACTAATTCCAGCGTTCAGGGAGTTCGACACAATTGACAATCTCACTCTTTCTCTCTGTCAGTGCCAATGTTTACAGCGGCTAAGCAGGCTTTGCAGAGTAATACTATTATTAGCCGGCATGACAGCTAATGCTGCAGCCAGACGGTCAGGATGATGGACATGCTCTCTGTCTGTCTGGTGACACTCTGTTTATGTTTACTGGTTTGCTCTCTGTACTTTTGTTTGCATTTTTGCCCATTGGCGTCATTCCCTTTCGCAATTTGAAAATGTAGCTTGCAAACTGCGCGCCAGAAATACATGAAAATACAGAGCCAGTCTCATGATTGCCTTCTAATGATGCAAACAGAATCACCCTTCAAGCATTCATAGTTCAGGATGCAACCAAGACAAGAGGCTATTATTTGACTCTGCGCCCAGACACAGTGTTTCCGCAGCTGCCGTCAAGAGGAAGGTTTTGCATGTTTTCTCTTCTGAAACTCAGCTTCCTCCTTTCATTTGCATAGAATGGCCTTTCTTAAACACTGCACGGTGACTTTGGCTGACAGGAGAAGTCCAGTGAGAAATCCAAATCGAAAGCTGCTCTTCCACCTAGTGGCGTAAAGGCCACAGTGCATCAACTTGTAGCAAGGTTGCGAGCAAGGACTTGTATGAGCGGAGAGGTGGAGACAGAGGCAGAGAGTGGTTCGGCCGACTGGCGTGAGTGAGCGAGGGAGGGGGAGGAGGAAGAGATGGAGGAGGAGGGGAAAAGACGGGAAAGAGAGAGAGATGTAGGGAGAGATGGGGAGAGGAGCACCAGTATTCTCTTTGAAGCTGACTGTATTCTCTGAAGAGGACGGTTGCATAATTTCAGCAGAAAAATAGCCTGACAGTGTTGTTTTTATTTCCCCCCTCTCAGGGTTGTCTGTTCAGGCACAGGATCCCGACAGCTCTGCAGATAGAAGGAAGATAGAGGCACACACACAACACTACATAAAGCTTAAACCTATAAAGTATGGGGGTAAACATGGGGCACACAACACTCAAACGCAACCATTAAGATACATATGGCAGGAAGATGGACAAAATGGCCCACTCAGATAACCACGCACCCACACACACACACACAGGCTCATGACCAAATGAGTAATCATCCCTGCAGGTATCCAGGCTTTGAGTGCGTGTGATTGCTTGTGTGTGTGTGTGTGTGTGTGTTTGTGTGACTTTCAACTCCCCCTCTCTCCACTCTGTCTCAGCTATGTAGGCTAACTCTCCTATTGGATCCCATTATGTGTCAGGACACCGCATGACTTACACAGGATTAGATGTGTTCCCAGCTGAATTCAAACTCATAATTGAATTTCAGGCACGTCTCTCTATAATTGGACTAAAATTAATCGAGAGTTTTTCTCATCATTCTCCAGCCTCGTCTGCTAACTCTACCTCTCTATTATACTTCTACATTCAATCTCTGTCTATTTTTTTCTTAGTTTTTTTGTTCTGCCGCCCAATTACTTTATTGGCCATCTCTCAAAACCCTGTGCTCTAAATATTAAATACTACCTTCCTCTCTCTGCCAGGTCCAAGATGGGCATCCTGGAATTTGGGCATCTTCATCTGTATCCGCTGTGCTGGTATCCATCGAAACCTGGGGGTCCACATCTCCAAGGTCAAGTCTGTCAATCTGGACCAGTGGACGCAGGAGCAGGTCCAGGTCAGAGGTCACGCTATACATCAAGATGGGGACATTTGCTACATGTTAATGTGTGACACAGTGTACATGGTTTTTCACAAAATGTTAATGTGATACAGTACATGATGACTGGGTTCACATATATTAGATCTGAACTGTCAACATTTATCAATCAACCCTACAAATATATATTCTTCAAAGCATGACACTTGTCAGTCACTAATTCAGTATTCATACTCCAGCTCCAAAAAGAGTCATCTTTATTTGCCAAAATGTCAAACTATTTCTTTTATGTTACATATTTGGAAGAGTACAATGTACAAATATAGGGCAGGTTTTCCCTTTCATCCAAAAAACTCTCTTTTTTTGCCGCTTACAGCCCTTTCTTTTGCAAATGGTATGACTTTTTGGGAACAAGACTATGTCAAGTCAAGTCAGTTTTATTTATATAGTGCCAATTCACAACAAAAGTTATTTCATGACACATATAGAGCAGGTCTAGACCGTACTCTTTATCATTATTATTTACAGAGACCCAATAATTCCCACCATGAGCAAGCACTCGGTGACAGCGGCAAGGAAAAACTTCCTTTTAAGAGGCAGAAACCTCGAGCAGAATCAGCCTCTAGATGGGCGGCCATCTGCCTCGACCAGTTGGGTTAAGAGAGATAGATAGAGAGAGACAGAGAGACAGAGACAGACAGACAGACAGAGATGCAGCAACAACAATAATAACAACTATGGTAATAATAGAAATATGACTAATAATAATAACAGTAGCAGTGGGAGTCAAGCAAGCCAACGGTGGCAGGTGGTCCGCAACAACGATCCACAGAAACCTGCGAGACGAGAAAGCACAGAAACTCCAGTGAAGATAGAAAGTTCATAACATGCATTAATGGTACAAGAATGTGTACAGAAGGAGAGGGGGAGGAGGAGGAGTGAGGAGCTCAATGCATCATGGGAAATCTCCCGGCAGTCTAGGCCTATAGCAGCATAACTAAGGGATGGTTCAGGGCTCACCTGAGCTGGCCCTAACTATAAGCTTTATCGAAGAGGAAAAGTTTTAAGTCTACTCTTAAATGTGGAGAGGGTGTCTGCCCCCTGAACCAAAACTGGGATCTGATTCCACAGGAGAACAGCTTGGTGGCTGAAGGCTCTGGCTCCCATCCTACTTTTGGAGCCTCAAGTAACCCTCCTTTCTGGGGGTGCATCGTTCTAGTGGGGGGACAAGAGAGTGAAATGGGCATTTTAGAGAAAAGGGAAAATAAATTATATGCTAGTTATTTTTGTATGTGTGTATTTCACAGTTTCAATATGTTACCAGGGATACTGTAAGGTAACAAAGGGGGCTTTGGGAAAATCCCATGAAACTCAGATAGAGGGCTTATTGAAAAACATATGAAAGATATGGGCTATGTTCCCAAAATGACGACAGGAGTACTCACCAATGCTGGGGTGGTTTTAGGCTAGTAAGCTCGAAGAAAAGGGGTATAAACCTTGGAATAATGAGGGACTTGTTATCAGTTATGGAGAACAGCAACATGCTCATACAGTAGGGGACGTAACAGGTTAAATGTTAGCTGGTATTGTTAGGCAATTATATTCTTCAGACTGACTACAGTGTAGGTGCAGTTCCTTAGAGTAATGGATGTAGTACAATAAAAACAAATGCTTTTCCCCTTTGCTTGGGCAGTTATTAGGTAAGGCGCCCAAACAGAAAAGCTGCTACAGAGATATAGTTGCTATAGCGGAGAATCCTGACCAGCTTTAATGAGTATGATTTATTTCTTCTTTCCTCTAAATAGTCCCCCATAGTCTTGTTTTCCTCCACTGTACCTCCATTTAAGTGCCAGTAGGAGCAAGTATTTCATTGGTACCTGAGTCATACAATGAAATTACACTGTTAATCGCAGTATTATAACACGAAACCTTGTGTCAGGAATGGCTAGTTTTTATGCATCAATATTTCTATTTCTGACTGGAAGTAGATGCTTTCTCATCAGTATGCACTTCAGCCTTTTTGGGTCTGATAGGCACAAAAGTCAGCATTATTCTTTCCAGTGTGATCATTTTTCATATAGTCAGCATCTTCATTTTTCTCTTTTCTCTACCTCCACAATATGAATTCACACTGTTTTATTAACAGAACCCCACCACACGCAATAAAAATATTACCTCGGATGTTGTATCTTTCCTTTATTAGACTGTTTAACAATGTGACATTGCTGTGTTTTTGGTGTCCCCAGTGTGTCCAGGAGATGGGAAATGCCAAAGCCAAACGTCTCTATGAGGCTTTCTTACCCGAGTGCTTCCAGCGGCCCGAGACAGACCAGTCTGCAGAGATCTTCATCAGGGACAAGTATGATAAGAAGAAGTACATGGATAAGGTCATTGACATCCAGATGCTCAGGGTGAGTCCACTTCACACACGCACACACAGAAAATAGCTTTGTGTTTGTGTCTCTAAGAGGACAGTACATCCCACACTTTCCTGTCTCGTCTCTCTTGAGCAAGGCCGTTCCAGCTGAAGTGCCTGCTCGCTCAACAAAACCATTTGTTTTCTCTGTACAGAAAGAAAAGAGCTGTGACAATATACCCAAAGAACCCGTTGTGTTTGAGAAGATGAAATTGGTGAGTACATCATTCCACGCTCACACTGGCTGCATCACAGCATTAATACAGTAGAACTGACCTTAAATTTCTAGATTTTTAACATTCAGCTGATGCTCATGGGAATTAAAGAAAGAGGAGAGAGGGTTTCAGTCAGTGAGGAGATGGGGACATGAGGTACAGGGATGAGTTTTCAGCCAGCAGGGGAAAACTGGGAGTAACTTTGCTGTTCTGACTTGAGTGGGAAGGTCATTTCACCACAAGGGAGTCTGGAGAAAAAGGACTCTGGATTCCAGCTCATTTGTCAATGCAGACATATTGCATTAATTGTATCGACTTTCTCTGTTGTGACAGAAAAAAGACATCAGCCCGAAGACAGATTCCCAGTCTGTTACAGACCTGCTTGGATTAGGTACTGTACCTCACACACATGCAGACACAGCTAAAATATACATTATATATTGTTGTAATGTTCTTTCCAAATGTCAGAGAAGCCAGAAAGCAACATTTTTCGACATGGATCCTGTTATACTTGAAATAATCATCACCCTGCCTCCGTCTACCCTCTATTAGATGCTCCTGCTCCAAGTCCTGCAGTGTCTAATGGTGGAGGATGTGTTCCAGACAGTAATGAGAGCCTGGCGGCGTCCAATCCAGCTCTGGCACACTCTGCACTGGATCTCTTCAGCTCCCTGCCAGCACCCTCCTCTGCTTCCTCCACTAAAACCACGGTAAGAGATAACACACTGTACACACTGTACACTGTCTGCTGTCCACAGAGCCTTTATGTCTTTTAGCCGTGCTAGCGGCATGGCTCCAGGGACCGTCTGTCAGTTGGTCCATCACTTTGGTCCAGACTGAAATATCTCAACAACTCTGGGATGGATTGCCATAAAATCTTGTACAGACATTTATGGTCCCAAAAGGATGAATTCTATTAACTTAAGTGATCCTTTGACTTTTCCTCTATCACCAGCATCAGGTCAATTTGTTGTTTATGAGCAGATACCTGCAAAATGAATCACATTCCCATCAACCTCAGGTGTACTTTGCTTAGTGCTAATTAGCATGCTAACACGCTAAACTAAGATGGTGAACATGGTAAAAATAGCTGCTAAACATCAGCATGTTAGCATTGTCATTGTGAGCATGTTAGCATGCTAAATTTAGCATTTAGCTTTTGTCACCCCCGCTTGCATCCTTTCATCGTTGATGATAACCTTCTCTCGCTCTCTCTCTTGTTTCTCCCTATCCATGTCACCCTGTCGCCTCCCCCCCCCAGCCTGTTTCCAACTCCATGCCTCAGAGCAGAGTGACTGCCTCGGTGCCTGAAAACCTCAGTCTGTTCCTGGATCCGGCGCCCAGAGCAGAGGAGGGCGCGGTCAAGAAACTGTCCAAGGACTCTATTCTCTCCCTGTACGCCTCCACCCCCTCAGTGCACGCCAGCAGTATGGCTACCCATGGTGAGAACTGGAAAACCTTGTCCCAGATGTTGTTTTTTCCATGTGTCCTTAAGTCTTAATTTAATTGGTGAGTTACTTTCATCAAAGAGACTAGAGAATTAGCATTACTCATTGCTCGTCGCCAAAATGGCCCCTTTCTATCTGTGATTATTTTCAGCAGGCTTGTACATAAACCAAATGGGATACCCGACACACCCGTACGGATCGTACCATTCTTTAGCCCAGGCAGGTGGAATGGGAGGCGCCATGATGACATCACAGATGGCCATGATGGGACAGCAACAGAGCTGCATGATGGGACAGCAGAATGGCTTAATGGGTGCCCAGGGAGTCATGACTCAGCCTAGCGGCGCTATGGCGTCGCCCTACATGACGGGGATGACCCAGGGCATGGTGGGACAGCAGCAAGGCGGAATGGTGGTCCAGCAGCCGACTGGGATGATGGTGCAGCAGCCGAGCGGCATGATGGGACAGCAGCAGACTGGGATGATGGGACAGCAGCAGAATGGCATTATGGGACAGCAGCAGAGTGGGATGATGGGACAGCAGCAGAGCGGGATGATGGGACAGCAGCAGGTTGGAGGTTTGGCCACATTACCTCATCAGCAGGTGTATGGAGTGCAACAAGCCCAGCAGCTACAGTGGAACATTACCCAGGTGTGTGTGTGTGTGTGTGTGTGTGTATTTATTTTGGAGTATATGAATTTTGAAAGTAGTAAAATCACTGTTCATAACAAAGTTTGTTTTGTGGCTTTCAGATGACTCAGCACATGGCCGGCATGAATGTCTACAACACCAACGGCATGATGGGATACAGCAGTCAACACATGGGAGGCTCGACAACTCCGAGCTCGGCGCACATGACAGCACACGTTTGGAAGTGATCTCATCTATCCAAAAAGTGATGTAACGCCAATGACCCACAAGAGAGAGGGGAACTGAGTTGTAGGAATCTGTGGATTAGACTCTCCATGAGACATTTTCTAATGCAAGGGAGGAGGAGGAGGAGGAGGAGGAGACAGGTGTGAAGAAGAATAAGGTTTGGGAAACCACTACTACCTCTCTTTCTCTCTCCTCTCTGCCCATGCTTCCTCTTCTCGTCTCATCCATGGCCATGTTTTGCATATTTCCATGCTTGCCTTCAGAACATTTCCGTATAATGACGAAGACAACAGGGTTCAGAGGTTCACCGGTTAGGACTACACATCGTTCTTCGTACCTAGCCTGTATGTGAGAGTGTGTGCGCGCACATCTGCTGTATGTGGGTCTCAACTAACTGCTTGACTTAAAAGAACAGTTTGGTTTTTGGAGAATTGTACATTTTTTCTTGCTTGATCACAATCAGAATTTTAAAAAAAAACACAAAGGTTAGCCTAGCTTAATTCAACTGTTTGATGTGCTTGAATATTTTACATTTATTGGAACAAGACACACTTTCCCTAAAAGGAGGGAAACATACCTTGTTGCAAAGCTAAGGGTATAATTTTCTAATTTGTTAAATTGTTTGACATTTTGCTTTTTTGCAGAGAGTTAGATGAGAAGATTGATACCATTCTTATGTCTTTACGCCAAATATGAAGCTTCCGCAAGCAGCCGGTTAGCTTAGCTTAGCATAAAGACTGCAAACAGGGGGAAACAACTAGCCTTGCTCTGTCCGAAGGTAACAAAATCCACCTACCAGCACCTCTAAAGCTCACTTCTGTGCTGGTGTTACCTTTGAACAGAGCCAGATTAGCTGTTTCGCCCTGTATCCAGTCTTTGTGCTAAGCTAACCGGTTGGCGGTACAGACATGAGAGTGGTATCGATAGAAGATCATCTAACTCTTGGCAAGAAAGTGAAGCGTCCAGCTTTTGTCAAACCAAAATGTAAGAGTTTGATACCTTGAAGGTTTTAGGTGATGTATCATGTAAAATTATATTACCCTTATTGTGAGAGGAGAATCAAGCTAGGCTAGGCTAGTCTCTTAATTCATCACACCTTCAAGCTGCAGGTAGAGGGGAAAGGCATTAATGAATTTGCCTGGTTCTGTGTAAGCTGGAAAAATGTGTAAAATCTTACAAAAACCAACATATTCCTCTCTAAACACTTAGTTGTCCCACCTGTCCAACAATATTAAAATGTAAGAAGTCCCTTTAGGTGTTGATAAGTTCCTCACTGTCTCACAAGTTAGAGCAGCTACTAAACCCACCTAAACAGCCGTTAATTATGATGTCTTCTACTTCATTTACACAGGGCTCCTTTTAGAACTAATATCTAATCTCAACTTTTAAGTGTCAAAAGTCCTAAACTGAATTTTGGGAGACCAAAGATCAACGCTAGCTTTACTAAGGTTGTACAGTATTCCAAATGCTTTCTTACATCTGTATAGCCTCTTAACTAGTGATTAGTAGAAAGTTAAATTCAGCAGTCCTTTAACAGTACGTTTGGTCATACCTGCTCTCACGCGATGAATGTTTGGGCGTATCAATTCACTGTGCTATTTCCTCAGCAAGGGTGGGACACGTAAAAAGTCACTTGCATGCAATGTCACCATGTAAATGTTGAGTTAACAACGCTCTCTGCACCTCAAGTTAATCTACCTTGTACAATAGAGGCCTCAAATAACGTTGAATGTCCGTAAATACGATATATATATATATATATATATATAGAGAGAGAAGTGGGGACGGGGAAAACGTCAAGGTACAGATCAGTCATGTTTCAGATTCTTCCACTGAATTGCATGAGGAGAATGTTTTTCTAGCTCCGATTGTATGTACTGTATGTTTATTAAGATATCCGAATGTGTATCTCTGAATGTTTCTCTCTACGTGTCGATCAGTCTCTGACCAAGACCAACAACAAAAAAAATCTCAATGAATGTGTGTCCTGAATGTGTTCGCGATCGTACCGGACTCGTTTCGGATACGCACGCCCGAGTACCGCTGGGGTGTGTTTGTTTTTGATATTCTCTGACTCTTGTCAAGCGATGTAAACTCGTGTCTTTTGAATGTTTCGTTGTGGTCAACGGTGTCCTGTCCGCTTTTGGTGGGTTGTTCAATTCCAACCAAGTTTTAATGTGACTGTCTCACCGTCAAGTTGGGAGAAAACTGTCACCAGGCTGACGCATTTTCAGGTCACTCGGGGGCGTTTACAATTTGGCCAAACCACATTGTGAAGCGAAAAAAGTGATTGTACGACCGCAATCTGTCACCTCTCAGTGTTTTACTTAACCCTTCTACACCTCTCCCACACAAGCCTACACAAACCATCTCTGATTTCTCTGAAGGTGTTTCTAAATATGTCCATTCTTATAAATGCATGAAGACATTAGTGTAAATAATCTCAGTCTTTCCATTTTTTTTCGTAGGAGCACTTCTGTGTTAAGTTGCCATTATGAGTGTGAGGGGTGAGAAATAAATTAACATACTCTGGCATAATAATCTTCTCATTAACAGCTGCCAATAAACAAGCAGTCCAGCCTTCACGACTCAGAAGGCTCATCTATTCCTCCCAGGTGTTTCTTTCAGTTTTAGCTCATATGGTGGCAGTTGAGGCAACAGCGTGACAGCAGCAGTCACCTGCTCCGCTGAGGGCAATATCACCACAAGACAATGTCTCGTCTCCGCACTGTAAAGGCAGATCTGTCAGCTGGCGGTGAGAAGCTTCTGCAAAAATCCACATCTCTGTGAGCGATGAGGCTTCACCTGATCATCTTTAACTTTAGGTTGCTTCTAATCAGTTCCTTTTTTTTTTGTCTGGTATATTTTCTGTGAAATAAGAACAAATGAAGGAATGTATCTTTTTTTTGTACTTGCCAATCAAGATGTTGTATACTTTATTCTTTATCAGAATGTCTCTGTATATTATGTTTCTTAAACAAGATTGATGAACACGTACTGTATATTAGTTCTCCATTTTTGTTCACACGCTTTGCCCCTTTTTGATTTCGTGTTCACACAAGTTAGTCGATTGAATTTGAGAATATGTAACATATGATACTTGTCTCTGTGAAAATATACAAAATAAATATTGTTTTGATTAAATTCTATATCTTGTATTAATTTAAACTTTTTAACCACTCATGTGCCTACTCTCAATGTTTGTTATTTAATAGTTTTGCTGTACAGTAGTAAGTCCACATTTACTGTCAATTACACCAAATACCTCACAGATTTCACTCATTTGTTGGATTACTGTTCTGTGTTCATCTATCATATATGACATGTTGTAATTCACAGAAAAGTGTTTCTTTGTATTAAATAGGGCTGGTTATTCTGAAAAAGAAAATGTGCAAAACATCCATATTTAAAGGTAATAAGAGGCTTTAAAGCAGCTATAATCAACATTTTTATAATATCAATAGATCAAATGACTATGTGTAATGTGAGTCTCTCTCAGTGATGAACCCACAGAGAATTATCACCCGACCCTTTAGCTCCTCTCAGCTCTACAGAGCTTTATAGAAACTTTCAGCTTTACTGTTTTGCTTCACTCTCGTGGCTCTCAAAGCGTTAAATTCGGCTGCAGCAAGCAGCTGTTTTCAGCTAAAAAGCTCTAAAAACCCACTCTGTGCTACCTGCTCAGCACCAAACAGCAGACGGACACACAGTGAGCGACCAGCTGGCGAACACAGTGGTGCATGTAAGAGCCGACTTTCTTCCTCAGGAGTTGGTGGAGACCAAAACCGGAGCTAAAAGAGAGTGAATATCAGACTTGCATTCATCAAGTGGCCAGAAACATGACTCTAAATAAATGCTGCGACTGAAAAGGTTAAAATACACACCTGACAAATGTTTGTGATTCAAATAAACTTTATTGACTTTGCGTCCAGATGTCAAAGGGCATGCAGATACAGGCTTCTGAATCCGAAATTGTTCTTTTTTTTCCTCAGTTTGGTTCTATTTTCTTACAAAACTACGTGCACCTTAAGTAATCAATTCTGCAGCGTACAAACCACAAAAATACCAGTTTTACATTATCAAATACTGCACATAGAAAACATTTACAAAGCACAGGTATAAAATTACAGCTCCCTTTTTCTTCTTTGCCATAAACCGCATCCTATCATCAGACGGTCTGCTATGCTTTGCCCTTTAAAACGTACTCTGTGAACGCTCCTCGGTGGAAAGGTTAAGTCCGGTTAGGAAAAGACAACCGCTCATCTACCAACACCAGCAATTCAATTTAACTGGGCTGAATGTTTTGATCCATCTCTACATTTGATTCTAAGACGTCAATCTGCTATATGTGCTTGGGAATGTCATTGTGGTCCATTAAATATAATCAAAACCTTTGTTTCGAGGTTCCACGTGCAGCCATTAGTTCAGGTTGTATTCGTGTGGTTTGTGCTTTGCTGGGCTTGATAAAATGAAGGTTGTCTTGA
>NTHP01000613.1:233575-257553 GCA_003416845.1 Oplegnathus fasciatus
GCTACAGTGGCCTTAATATAGTCTGACAGACAGCTAAAAGGACAGAATGGCTACTCAGGAAACTTGTGCTGTGATTACAGACATTTATAGACGTGGATGAAGACAAACTGGCATATTCAGCAGCAAAAACTCCAATTTGCCCATCAGCTCAGAAATGATGTCTGTTTTGTTCTCGTTGACAGCTGCTACATTGGCAAACAGACTTATGGAATGCATGCTTCATTAGAAAATGGAAGTCAAATAAAAACTCAAAAATAAGAAATTTGTTGCTCATGGGGGCTGTCATAAAATAGCAGTTATTCACAATGCATTGCATGCTCTGCTGAGTCTAAATTGCTTCTAGTGCTTGAAAATGTGATTCCACTTTTATTTGTCATCGTGGTCAGCTGATACAGATTCAGCCCGAGGTTGCCCACGACCCAACTCTGATGATGAAAGAGAGGCCGTGGCCAGACGTGAGGGCCCCAGCAACAGTGGAGGCTACAGCCAATGGTTATTGCCAGAAGAAGTATTTCAGAAAATGGAAGGCTAAGTCCATGCTACTTTAAGATACAGCATTTTTGACAATTCGTTTGCATCTCAACGAATTCCCTTTGATATTGTACTGGGTCTAATTGACTTCCTCAACACTTGTCATTATCATATTATCATCATAATCATACCATCATAAAGATTAAATACAAGAAAATCATCGGAGTAACCATGCGGCAAACATTTTTCTAGTTCAAAGTACAAAAATCAGAACAATTCCATCAGCTCGATGGATAAATCGACAAGTTAATCTGTGCAGGGGAGAGGGGGGGATAGCAATCCTTTCTGTTTGAAACCCATCGTGGCGATTTAAATAAATAAAAATGCATTTCGCCCGACAGAGTTCATGCTTGTTTCGACCACAGAGCTGTTCTTTTAAATGAACACACAAAGAATAAGACATAACAGTATACAGTACAGTAAAAGTAGGGGCTGCCTGAGCCAATGCTGGCGGGGTCCCTGGAAAGTCCTCAAAGAGACGGTATAGCAAACAAGATGACAAAAACATTACACTCAGTTCTGGTGTAAGGATTAAGAAATACATTCATAAAACTATACATATACACATATAGAACTTCAGTACAATATTTCAAGCAAAATACATTTGTCAAAACTTTCAGTCGTGTGCTACAATAGTGAAGCAAATGTCTCCTACACAAAATAAGGCCATTGTAAACCGAAACAAGCCCTCATTTTTCGCGAAAAATCTCAAGGCAGGTTTTGCCCACACCGCCTCTCCAGCGCTCTCGCCTCCTTCTCGGAATAATACCTCTCTCCTTACAAAAATAAAACGCATTTTCAACATAGCACTCAAGAGACGATTCAGGTTGATTGAAGGATACGTTATAAAAGTTGAGCACACGATACGACTGAGATGGAGAATGCTCGATGGGGATTTTACAGGGAAGCAAGCAAGTGTATGGGTTTACATTCCAAGCATCCGCAGCCTTTACATTCAAACCTCAGCTGAGCCATGTTGAGACACCGTCTTACTCATCTTCACCTGTCTGAAACACGGCTTACCGAGCTGTTTCCAATAAAGTGTCTGTAATCAACTTTGATTATTCCAACAATTTTGCTAAACTTGCATGCATCTGCCTTCACATTTAGAAGCACTCTGCTGCCACCTAGCGTCTACAGTTATCAAGTGCGGCCCCCTCTTTTACCGCCGCGGCAGCACCTTGGTAACGCAGCAGCAACCTGGACAAATGAAACGAATGACATCTGTACAAAAGCATCGCTCAGCTTCACAAAACCATTCAGACCCTCCGACGACCTGCTGTAACTCTGCCCGGCTGCTTGCCTCTCTTTAAGCATCCCTTTTCAACGCACCTACAACAGTAGAGTCTGCGTCAAAATAAATAAAAATGACCGTGTGATGAGACAATGCATGTTTATCGCGTGATACCACAGCAACTTCTTTCTAATCTAAAGGTAAACGCCATGACGACAGAAAAAAGGTGTTAATGTTCATATCTGAAAACCCTGATCCTGAAATTCTCTTCACTGTGGTCCCCGACTTGAGTTTACAAGTGGCTTTTTTAACAAATACCTACACATTTAAATCTCTCTCTCACTCACATCTTGCTGCCCTGCCACTCATTATTATGCATCACGCTGTACAATAAATGCACCTCATTAAAAGACACACACCCTCGCTAGACTTCTGAAGAAAGGCAACTTTCCTTTTGGTTGCAGGAATCAAAATTTGGCAAGCGCTCTCTGCTCTCAATAAAAACACTTCTTATAGGATAATTATACATCTCTTTGCATTGTCTATTCCTCCACTTTCAGTCATTAGAACTGTTAATGTTTAGGGCTACTCATTACACAGCAAAGGGACATATACAGTCTCATATAAGCTCCAACATATTGGAAATCACATGGAAAAATATTAACAGTATTTTTAAAGAGTTTACCAAGGACTAAACATTCAGCAGGGACGTTATATAAGTTTAGAAATGTCTTTTAGATTTCTACTGTATTATTTTTTTTAAGTTTTGTCTGTTTTGTTCTGTCTATTTTCTCTCTCGTCAACCAAGCGTTTTTTGTCTTCACAAAAGGCTCGCACTGAGGAGAACGTGTGCAAATACCAAGAGTATAAGTCCTTATTTTTACATCATGCCAGCTGTCCACAAAAATAGATAGAAATTAACAAGGTACATAAAATTACTTCATATACATGACCATACAGTTACAGATCCAGCAAGGTAGAGCTCCAAAATGTGGAAAGAAACTGGAACCCAGACCTTGATGGTTCTTCTAAAAAGGGTTGTATACATGATGGGAGGGTCAAAAACGACCATCACCCTCCTCCCAAAAAAATTCAAGAATGCCAGAGATCCCTTTATCCAAAGTTCAGAGAGCGTTGAAATGTGAGTTCTGTTGGTCTGAGGTGCCGAGAAGACCTAAATGCCTCGGAGTTTCCCTTTTTGCAGAAAGATGAGGAGAGGAATGAGCTACGCAGTTCTCAGCAGATGATAGAACATATGGTGGCGATAAAACCGAATGTAAGCTTGTAAACACCGCACAAGCTTTTAATAGCCTATAACTTGAGACTCTGTCATGTCTCCTAACACGACTGAAATACGACAGTCTTTAGTGTCTTTATCCACACACAAGGTTTGGTGTTGGTCTCAAGACAGACGGATTCAAAACACTCTTTAAAAAGAAAGATTTTTCATCTTAAAGCAAACAGTAAACACCAGTAGTTCAGTTTGCCCTGCTGCTCCTCTGCCACCGATGAAGACTCAACCATTGCACATTTTACTTGAACAGCTGACAGGTCAGTCTTTACCTTTTTAGTGTTTTCAAATGCAAATAAAATGCTTCAAATAATAATAAGAAAGTTGCTGATTGTCTCAAAGGAGACACTAAAAGCATCCGTTCATGTTTCAATAAAGTCAAAATTGACTCATTTCTTTAAATAACACAAATGCAAAAGTCATTTTTTTGTCTTTTTGGGACACGTCTTTATCCTTAAAGTCTGTTATGTTTTTGAATAAGCCTATGCTGTACAAGATTGACATTTTTTGCAAATAAATGACTGTTACTGATTATGATTTAAGTCTAAAACCAGTGGCAGAACTGACCTGTTTCAGCTGTCCTAGTGGGCCTTTACTCTGAAATTCAAAATACACTCGAGTTACATTTCCATGCTGGCATTCAATTAGAAGATACAGAGGTGCGCACGCTGCAGTGTGACCAAATAAGATAAAAATAAATAAACAGGTGGTCAACCGCTGCATGTTTGTACTTCAAACATAATACATATTGTACAATAAAGTGCCATCTTAAACACAAACACGCTGCCTGACAGGAAATATGAAGAGTGACATATTGCACCTGAAACAAGTAAAACTACCGTACATGGCAGGTTAACAATCACCCTGCTAGCAAAGTAATACTGGCGTAAATAGTCAGATATCAAAAGGAAAAACTCAAATATGTGTTTATACATTTACAACAGTCAGTGTGACAGAGAGGAGTGACCAAAGAGGAAGGGGGGGGGTTAAAGGTCATAGTTGGAACCAGCTGTGTGCGTGTTTGCCTGTCAGAGGCACGCTCGCCACCTTCATCGATTAGGAAGAGTGTGAAAAAAGGGTGACATCAAAACAGGGAAATCAACAGGAAGTCCAAACAAGTCTAGGTGCTGGTGTATACGGAGAGGGTGAGACGGTGGCACCCCCTGGATGTGGAACACAAGAACCCCAGACTAGAGCTGGACACATTTCCCTAGAACGCCTTTGTGCTGAGCGCCCTGCGTGTGTGGTACAACAGTCCGTTTTTACTCTAAAGACGAAAGGCAAGATCAGAAACGTGTGACTAATTTTGTTAATCTTCTTCTGCGGATGGCGATGATGGCGCTCTCCCTGTCGCCGAAGCCCCGCCCTTCTCCCTAACTCAGTGCAGTGCTCTTCCCTCGGGACGGATTGCAAAATAAAGTGGCACTATATACTCCCGTTACATTGGTCAAGCTAAATAAAAAGATTGAAGCACTTTAAAATGTCTCTACAAGGGTTGCAAGCAAACATGCAGAATGCAGCCGATACATACATAAACACAAATAAGTATTTAACTATCTATTTATATATGTATGTATATCTATATATAAACTCTGCCCTGTGAAAATTATAGAATAGCAGTGTTGCTACCTCACATAATAGCCATTATGTGAATATCCAAGCCTGTTGCCCAGGTACGTTTATGTGTTTGGCCTACCGCTCTCAGCTCATGTGTGTAGAATGTATCTTCTTTTTTTGCATTACATCTAAGTCATTGACTCTGCTACATATCCATACTTTATATTGTATACTAGTTCACCTACTACTTATAGTAATAATAACAACAATAACAATTGCTTTGGTTTTAAAAAATAAAGTTTTTTTTTTCTTAGTTTGGCATAGAGAGTTTAGAAACTGGCATCGGGATGGCCCTGGGATGAGTCGTGCCACGGTAACCTGGTACCTTGGAATGCAGAATATGGCACCCAGTGGATCGTTGTGTCATGGTGGGAAATGCTGAAATGGGACGGTGGAAAATGCTACATGTTCTGGTAAATTATATCAACTTCAAGTTGGATTTGCTAAACGTTTTCTCAACTAAAAACACTGATCAGTGGATGAGAATATGGACGCGGTGTGTAATGTCCAGTAAAGGATATGGCAGCATGTCAGTGTGTGTATTCATGTGGGTGAGATCAGGTGTTCGCACCTATATGTCAAATGTGTCTTCCTGCACAGATGCGCATGGGTATGTATATGTGTGTGTGTGCATGTGTATGTCTACCTGTCTTGCACTTCGAATACAGTCGTTGTGTATATACAGTACGTGTGTCCATGTCTGCATGACTCTGCATGTGCCCGTGCATGTGGGTGTCTACTGGGTGTCTAGGTGCACGAGGGGCTGGTGGCGCTCTCCAGGGAGGACTGGGAGAGGCGTCTGGTGAGGGGTCCGATGCTGGGGTCTGCCAGAGAGGAGGTAGGGAACAGCTTGTACCAGCCGCTGACCGTGGCAGACAGGTCCAAGTCCTCCAGAAGGATCTGGGCCATTCCCATGAAGCACTTGTGGTCCATACGCCCGTAATCCCCCCACACTATTACCTACAGAGAGGATTAGAATAAATAATATGTATAATACTATAAGACACAAGTATATGAACATCAGTGCGCTGTGGAGGTGACTGTTCTGTTGTAGACCACATGACAATATGCATTTTCACATATTTTAAAGGCATTAAAGGCAATTAACATTCTCAGTCTGCTTCATATGAGTAATGGCGTCATACGTGAGCACACTATTTTTTCTGCCAAAGATGGAGCAGTCCACATGAGAGATTTCTGTGTTTTTGTTTTTTTCTGTGCTCTTCTCACTGGTTTGAAGTGGGTGGGGCTCACTTAGGAAAACGTGATGTCACGTACTTCTGTGCACCAATCAGGATTTTGTGAATCTGACAGCAGTCAACACAGTCTAGTCTTTTTTAATAACAAATTCTTAATAAATAATACCTAAAGATATTTTTTAGCTTTAATTGTTGCCTATTTAGTCAAGATACAAGGAAATAAAAATTGAAGCCATGTTTTCAGGGGCTTTAACTTCAAATCTCCACTTATTTCTCTTCCTGTAAACTATCAAAATGTTTTTGCTGAATGCCTTCCATTAAAATATGGTCACAGATTCCTGTCATTTAAAACTTACACTCCTTTTTCAGGCAGAAATACACAAATTCACCGATGAAAATGCCAAAGCCAAAAAAAAATGCCAAAAAAATATAATGGGAGTGAGGTGAGTGAAGAATTCTGGTCCGCTAGCTTCAAATGCAGTTCTGCATGTTTCACACTTTTCTAAAAATAAGGTCAATATCTTGAAACAAGGAAGAACAAGACACGTACAAGGCACGTTTGCTTTGACAGGATATGAAATTCTCTCAGAGGCGATCTTTTGACAGGTGAGAAAACATATTTTAGGGTGGACATTTATTAGTCTGAAGTTTGTGTATTGGCTGTGGAAATGATGAGTGGGAATAAAAAGATATATAAAAAGTGGGAAAAAAGACACAAAGACAAGAAAAGGTCACATACCTGTAGGACTTTGCCCTGAGGACTCTCATCAAACAACAGAGCCTGCTGGTAGGTGGGGTCCAGAGACTTCTTCACTACTTTGGTTTTCTTCTTGGCCAAGCACACGCCATTCTCCAGCACATACACCTTCACATAGGTTGCTGCAGACAAAACAACCAAACACAACAGGGTGAAACTCCCACATGAGCATACAGATTGGACAAAGGAGCCGTGTGAATAAAATTGTAATGCAGTAGGTGAAGTCAGCTCAGTGTACCTGGTATGTTCTTGGAGCCTGGTTTGGGGGTCAACCCTCTGGCCTGGTTAACCTCTACCTCCAGCTGCCCTCCTCTGTCCACCATGCCTACATGGACATCCCCTGTAGAGGGAAAAAAAAACACACCATCTCTAACAATCCAATAGAAATCTACATAATCAGAACCAAAACAAACACTGTGGTGCTCAGTTCAGCTTGTGTTGCTATGGGCTTTGGTTCACTGAGGTTGCAATGGCCGATATCTAACTGCAGAGGGCGACACAGAGCTATAAGTCAGTCTTCACAGCCAGGTATGGTGGAGCACAGTGTTCTGTTCTGTTGTTTTTCACAAGCAATGACCTTTGCATGAAAGATTTATACCTCATGCAAGAATAACTTCATCCGTGCTGAGTGAATACACTAGTACTGTGCAGTATTTTTAGATGCTGCTGTGTGTCTAACAGTTTGTATATAATGGTGCATGGTTGTAGATTTTTTACTTTGATTCTCCGTCACCCTACAGTCCACCAATATTTAGATACTTTTGTACGATGATTGCCTGGTTGCTACTGAATTAAAACGGACTGTGATGATATGTGATATGCTGTTTTGCCATTGTGTAACAGGCCTAAATCTGAGTGCAATCAAATGCTGGCAAAAATAGCAGATGAGTTTAGTTTTGAATCAACTGCTAACAATACCAGACGAGAATGAGATGGATGGAAAAGGAAAAGGTGGCGTTGTTTGTCTACTTCTCTCTTGGCTTACCCATGGGGGGTGTAGCTAGTGTTTGCCGGCCTACGATCTGAGCGGGGCCTAGTCCATCCAGAAAGTCACTGAACTGGCTCTCAGGCCCCAGGCGTGTGGTGGGGAAGACAAACCTGAGAGAGAGAGAAACAGAATAATGATGGATGGATACTGCATATGGATGTGCGGACGGATGATTTGCTGGTTTTGATACTCACGTTCCGTCAGAGCTGTTTGAGTTGGTGCTGCCGTCGGTCGAGTCCTTGCTGCCCTGCCGTGTCACCCGGTTCCTCATCTCCACGGCGATGCCGGTCTCCGTGCTCCGTCGGATGGTGCTGCGAAGCTTCTTCGTCCCGCCGTCTGAAAAAAAAAACCAGAGGTCACATCTCCTGCGTTAAGCGCTTCTTATTTCAGCAGGATAATCCACTGAGCATAATAATCAGAGGAAGTCGTAGAGCTGACTGATAAGGAAGTCAGGTATTACCCAGGACCAGCACCTGTACGATAAGCCTTTCGTGGGGACGTGCTGCCTGTACATTCAGGTGCAAACAGATGTTATGAAAAGATCTGAAGCCCCTACGTATCTTGTTCTGATCATGTTAACATAAAATCAGATGTTTCCTCAGGCAATATTTATATACGTTTTCTTAGTTACAGAGTTAAAAAAACCCAAACACCTGAAACAGACAGAAGATGGATGTTTTTTATGTCTGTGAGATGGGCTGTGCAAGAAATCTCCACAATGTTTGCTTTTTTAAAAACTACTCACTAGAAATAAGGAAAAATTCAAGCTGGCCCTGAGAACACCCATCTCTCCACTATTTATTTTGAAGCAAGTTCACTCAGGCGAGAAGGCAATCTCACCTAATTTCCACTGGGACGTCCCCGCAGTATTGGAAAATCTCTCCACTTCGCAGGTATTACTACAGCCCATTTTAAAACACACATTTAACAATGGCCGTTGTGGGTAGGGGGCAATAAGCTTTTAGGGAGACTCTTGAGCCCGGCTCGCGAGGTAGAAACGCACACAAATTGCCAGCTTGAGGAATGCTGTGAGTGGCGGGGTAGAAAGAAAGTCGGGAGGCTGAGCTGAGAGGGGGGAGGAGGGTGAGGGAGAGGTATTTAGGCTTTACAGCTCTGCTGACGCTAGGAGTATACGGGAGAGAGCTGGAGAGCTGCTAACCCCGCAAGAAGCTTTCAGGGCATCATCCCCTGTAATGACACACTGTATCTCTGTGTGACTTGACATGCTGAGTTCAAAGTAGCAGGGCCCAGTCGAAGCGAGTCGGGTTCAGGGATATGACATGTGAGGTTGTGCGCTCATGCAGCTTCAGCAGACAACCCTTCCCCTATCCCTTCTATCACTCCCGACTTTGTCTCGCTATCCTTCTCGCAACATTACCCAGAGTTCTCAGGGTCCGAAGAGGTAATGCAGGCTAACATCTCACCAGTACACCTCAGGGCACTTTACATAGTAAGGACACAAGAACACACACACTAATGCACATACAGTATACTATACAGTATGCTAGACCTGAAACGATTAACTGAATCAGTTAGTTGATTGACAATCTGCAACTATTTTGATGATAGATTCATTGTTTCAATAATTTTTTGAAGCAAACGTGCCAAATAATTACAAAAAACATTAATCGATTTATCACGAATCATCATCAATAATCATCAGATTAATGACTGGAATTAATGTAAATAATCAATAGTTCCAGTCCTAATCTCGTTGCATTTATCACATAGGAGTCATAAGTTACATTGATGTATAAACACACTGATTATGTATACTAGGAGGAGAGTTTTACTATTAAAGGTTAGAAGCTGGTAGTAGAGGGGAGGGAGGAGATGTAAAAGGAAGAGAGACAAACAAAAATAAACACCTTCATTCTCCCAGAGGTCCACGACTGTAAACAATAAAGCAATATGAAAACTTCAAACTCCCGAAGCTATTGAACGCCACAAATCCATAGAGACACGTGCACACATTCGCACACAAACGCCATGCTGACACTAGACAGCACTAGTGTCTGTACGTTCACACCTCCGAGCAACATTTACACTCACACACGCACACAGTGTCTGCACGTGAGCAGCGAGGGTGACAGTTTAGCCAGACAGGAGGATGAGAAGGCTGCTGTGAGTCGTTGTGTCGGCAAAGCTTGCTTTATAAAGACCTCTACAAAGCCTCAGACTCATTTCTGGGACTTCCCTTTGACAGGGGCTTTTCTAGGCTGGCCCATTTTTTAAAATCCTGCTGCAGGGCTTTAAATTCTTGAAAAAGTCTTAAACCTTTTACAGACGTCTCTAAGTTTTCCCCTTCAACGAGCTAATTTGGAGGTAAATCGCTGGTTAACAAAGCAACAGCACGAGGGACAAGCTGATTAGCTTCCTGTTTTAGTGCAGCATCCATGCAGCTCATTATGACTGCAGTTGCGGTTGCCGTAGAAACTCGTACATCTCTCCTCTATAGGAGCCCAGATAGTTGAATGGTGCAGTGAAGTCACCAAAGGAGACTTTTTTAACAAGCGGTTGCTCATTGTTGCCAGTTAAGCGCACACCCAGGTACAGCCGTCCCACTTCATTAGCCCGAGCAACTCCAAGCTCATTAAGCATCCTCACCGTGCCCATCTCATTGCCATGACAACCACAGACACCCCACATCATCACCATCACTATGGAGATAAACAGACAGCAAACAAAGCCACTTGATGAGACTTTGGGGGAGCTGAGAGGGAGGGGATTTAACAAGAGAGGAGGGGGCTTTGAAAGAGGGATGAAGAGTGAAACAGAAGAGAGAGGACAAGTGGAAGGAAGTGTTGAGGAGAAATGGGAGAAGAGGAAGATGAGAATGATGGGGTCCCAGGGGTGTTGGAGATGAGGAGAGGGGTGCTGCCTTCTGCTGCCTTCTATTTATAAACCCGCAGTCAAGAATATTTCCAACAGTGTGTGTGAGAGAGAGAGAAAGTGTGTGTGTGTGTGTTTGCAGCATCACACCCAGACAAACTCCATGTACTCCTGCTGCCATGACAACCCCCGCCCTCAGATCTGGACCCAGACAATGCCACCTGAGACAACTGGCGCCATGGCGACAGGCTCATCCCCCATCACTTTTTAAAAAAAAAAAAAATCTATCAAGGCAACATTTCGCAGAAGCTCACGCACTTTAGACTCAAACATGGACCAACACCATCACTGCAACAGTCAACCTGAACTCTGCCTTGCTCATAATTAAACCACACAGGCCTGCTGGTCAAGAAAACAGTGTTTAAAATTGTCATTTAAGCATAATTAGGTTACAAGTGTGTATGATCTCAGTATGATGACAGTCTATAATGATGGTGAATCTGTCAAAATACCCTCAAGAGTGACTTCACACACAGAAGTGGGACATCTCCACTATAAACCCATCTTTGAACTATCAAGTAGCTATTCATTTGACTTCATATCCACACTTGTTACTCATTTGTCAGCCGGCCCCTCCCCTCTCATCCCCTCCATGGTGCGAAGCAGTGATCTCTTCCTTCCTATTTAATCCCCTCCTCCTCGTCTGCGCTTTCCCTCCATTCGTTTCCATGGCAATGCCGTCTGCATTGCACCAAGAGCCCCGGCCGGCGTGTTCGCTCATAAGCCTTTCCCCTCTCTCTGTGTCTTTCTTCGCTCGTATTGTCCTCTCCGTGGGTCTCACTCCTTAATCAGCCGCCACTTCTTTTTCTCTCTCTGTCTTTAAATCGTATCTTCCGAGGCTTTTCTTTCTTTTTATTGCTGCTCTTCATCTCCAGCTCTTTGTTTGCTTGCTGTCTTTTTTTCTCCCCCTTGCTCCCCCTTTACCTATACATACACCCCTCATGCACTGATTCCTTTATTGGATTTGCTTCATCTGCATTTCCAAAATCACCTTCACTTTCATTCTCCCTTCTCTGGTAGTTCCTCAGTTCTTTTGGCCTCTGTCCATCTTTATAACACAACTCTTATCTCTTTTCCCGCTCCATCCCATCTAAATTATTTAGCGTATTTTCTCCTCTCCCTCAGCTGAACTAACTTTGTTATACAGTGTTAACATCAAATGCACACACATCCTGGAGGAAGTAATTAGAGGTAGTCTGACATAGATGCCGTTTGAGCAGCTAAAATAACAACATTACATAAGCTGTTGTGCTTTACCGTGCTAGAGGAGAGGGTTTCTTGGTCGTTGTGTGCTACAAGGCAGTTAAAAGTGTCTCCTGTTGGCTTCACTATGATGAGTAATACCTTGTCCCTGAGGACGCACTCACAGAAATGTGCAGCCCGGGGAGCAATCACACACTCCAAACTTTCTTTGTGTGTGTAAAAACCAAGGTATTCGCTGGAGCTACTTGTGCGAGCCACGTTTGATAATCACGATAAGGCAAGAAGATCAAGTCACAGGGACGAAGATTAGGATGGGAGAAAGACAGCAGTGGCGGGGATGGAAAGAATTAATAGCTTCAGCGGAGAGAATTAATAGCAGAGAGGGAAATAAAGAAAGGTGGGATTACTGAAAACGCCAACAATGCAGAAAAGAGCCACACACTGTGACTGCATGTGTACGCACACACGATATATAGCTTCAGTGTGTGTGTGTGTGTGTGTGTGTGTGTGTGTGTTTGTGTGTGTGCGCTCAGCAGATCATTAAAGCCGCTCTGACATTTGGAGAGAGCACTGATGAAGCCTTTCTCATTATATGCTGTAATATAGAATGCTGTTTTTAGACTCCCTGGCTGCGCCGACATGCCTATTGGATGCACCGGTGACGGCAACAATCCACCATGCATAGCAACAGTAACCAAGCATGAGTGTTGGAGATGAAAGATCTGTTGTGGTATCTTTACCGCCGGACCCCTGCTAAATTTGGACAAAAGGAAGATTCAAGGTAGAAGCAGAAGTAAGACAAGTGATTATATAAATATAACTCTGTGATTCAGAGCCATATTCATGTATCATACAGTTACATAAGATCATAAGCAGTGATTCAGTGGTTTACACAGTGTATATATTTACATAATATAAAGCTAGATACTAAACTGTGATTATTATATAAAGCTTCATGTAACTTAAAAATGAATTATAAAACTTTCTAGGAATGAGAAGGAAGGATCGTATCAGCCTACAAATGAGAGTAAACTCTATTTTACAAATTAAAACTTATGTAGATGGAGTTTAATGGTTTTACCCTCTAGGACATCCCTGGTTAAAACATAATATAACCCTGTAAACACATTAGTGGGTAAAATCAGCAGCCTTGCTGTTTCAGTGCTTTGCTAAAGGGCACTTCAACAGCCTGGGGAGACTCATTCATAGTACCAATACAAAGTGATGCCAGCAGTTCAGCTAGTAGAACACTTAAAGGCTCTGAAAACTGATTTTCTCAATCAGCGTCTTATTATGGGTAATGGGATCCTACATTAACACGCTATTTTTTTTCTTTCAAAGTTGAAACAGTTAGGGTTTTGCACGACAGATTTCTGTATTTATGTGTTGTCTGTGCTCTTCTCACTGGTTTGATGTGGCCGTGGCTTACTTGGAAAAAAGTGATGTCAAGTACTTAAGTTCTCCAATCAACAATAAGCGACATCTGAATCTGAATCTGATGACAGTTGTTGACAGTTGGAAGGTTGTTTGGTCACCGTCAATCAAATCTGACCAAACCACACCCACACAGTGCTGATGAAGCAGGTTAACTGAGTTGTGTTCGACATTTTGGGAAATATGCTTAATTCATTTTCTAGCCAAGACTTAGATGAAAAGATTGATACCACTCTGTATGTATAGCTGGAGCCAGCGGGCGGTTAGCTTAGCTTAGCATAAGGACTGAAAACAGGGGGAAAGGGCTAGCGTGGCTCTGTCTGAAGGTAACAAAGTCGCCAACAACCAGCACCTCCAAAGCTCAGTAATTAGCATGTACAGGTACGAGAGTGGTATCAATCGTCTCATCTAACTCTCAGCAAGAAAGCGAATAAATGTATTTCCCAAAATGTCAAACTATTCCTTAAAGGGCACATCAACAGTCTGAGGAGAATCATTCATAATACAAAGCAACGCCAATGGTTTAGGGAATAGCATAAGACCTCCTTACACTTCAGGTAGTCGGGTTAATGAACACGACTCGTGAATCTCTGTGTGTGCGTGTCTTTGGTTGTATTTATGTCTGTGTGCAATCATAAGCCTGTTTTTTCTTTCCTGGCTGGTTTGTGTGTGCGCTTGTGTTCTTCCTCAAACCTTTTTCTCTATAATTCAACCATTTATGAGACACTGCCAGCCAGTCCACTTTTCTAAGACAGTTATTTAACTCTAACAGAGCGTGCAAAAACAAATAAATGTGGCGGAGAGTTAAGTGTAGCCTAGTATCCTAAGTGTTACTCTGTCTTTAATGATAATGCATGGGAGTTAAACAAAACTAATCTCCTGTGTTGTCTTTGTGTGTGTGTGAGTCACATTAACAGCTCAGGCAGGGACATAAGCCAGGGAGCGGTCAACGAGAGGCGATTAGCCTTTCTCAGCACCATGTTGCATAGGAAATGATTTCTTCAAATATAAAACCTTCATGTATGGCAGGATGTCTGTCGGTGAGTTAATATGCCACACGGGCTCCTGTCTAATGACAATTAATTACAATGAGGAAAGGAGTAATCTAATTCAGATGTAATTTCCTCTTGATTACTCAACTCTGCAGCTGATGGGCGAATGGTGCAAGATGGACGAACGAATGTTTCAAAACCCTTCCGTTGCATGTTAAGCACTGAACATAATTTCCCACTAACATACCCAGCGAGACAAAGAGAGAACAGAATAATATCTGGCAAAAAAATAAAACAAAAAACATATTGTCATGTATTACGTCTATGTTTATGTCTTAAAATCGAAATTCTGCCACTGGAAGATGAGATATTTCCATTTCCCTCTGATCTAATTTAACTGTTTTTCAGGTAACAGTGTCAGTATCTTCACTTAAAGCTGAATAATGAAGCCAATTTCACTTTGAATGAAGAAAATTACACTTAGGTCAAGAAAATTCCCCAGACAAATCGACTTACATTGAGCAGAAAGGAAATTATCTCGCCATCTTGGCATTGTGCTCTCTGATTCAAGAGCATTTGGCATTTTAAGTCTCAAAACTAAACAAAATATCTTTGTTGATGTTTCCTGCAGTGCAGCAGCAGCCTCCCTGTGCCATGACACAGATTCAGAAATCAACCTGTATGTTTGCATTGGCTGAGGAGGATCTATAAGTGTGTGTGTGTGTGTGTGTGTGTGTGTTGCTCCTATGCACCAAAAGCTGCTCTCCAGTCCACCTTTTCTTTCACAGCATCATACCGCGGACAGCAGCAGGCTTGTGTACATTCTGTGTAAGTGTGTTTACAGCACTCCATGTCGAGAGGAGTGGTAATGACACCATGATTATAGGTCTTTTACACACAGACATTCATACACACACACACAACATGGTGACTCACCTCACACACTTTTGAGCTCGGTGACACTTTACTGCCTGTTAAAACCTTCCTGGGGTGCCACTAAGTGCTCTTGCTCATTTTCGACCCGCGTTGCTAAATCTGAGAGCTCTTACTCTATTAGTGCGGGTTGCCAGATCAGCTAAAAGCCCCCAACATATATATGAGAAATAACACCTCAGCCGGCCCTGCTGTGTGAAAACTCTGACGTGATGTATAATACATATAAGAAGAAATATTCCATGATTTTCATCTACAGAGCGTAAAGCTTTGAGCGGAGAGCTGCATTATTGTTAAAGGAACAGTTTGACGTTTGGGAAATACACGTATAGATTTCTTGATGAGTGTANCAAAAGTAAAAAAAAAAAAAAGCCACCAACCAGCATCTCCAAAGCTCACTGTTTATATCTGTGATATCTTGTTTGCTTAATCCGTACAACAATCAAAGTGTAAAAAGTTGTGGTTTTACAGGGAGTTATGTGGGGGATTAGTCGTAAAAGCCTCGTCACACCAGAAAGTGGCACAGCGAAATTAATACACACATCTTCACAACATATGTGGTTCTAGACCTTTGGTGATGCAGGGCCACTCGCAGGTGGTAAACTACTGTGGCTGGCAAGCTAACCACTAACACGCTAGCCACCTGGGACATGCTAGGGCTAGTCAGTAAAGTTTTTACGTCATTTCATTCATTCAAAGTTTTAACAAAGAGGGGAAAAAAGCTCTCTTAGCTAACAAGCTAACTGTTTTTTAAAGCATAGCTTTTTCTATGCGTTTTGGCCTTTCGTCTACACGCAAATTTTGAGATATTTTGTAAAACGAAGGTCAAGTGGAAAATATTTTTTTTAAAAGGAGGGGAAAAATATCTGTTTTAGAAAATACCCATGTACGTGTGGACTAGGCCGCAGAAGTGCTGGTAGGCGGATTTTGTTACCTTTGGAAAGAGCCAGGCTAGCTGTTTCCCCCCGTTTCTAGTCTTTGTGCTAAGCTAAGCTAACTGCTGCTGGCGGTAACTTCATATTAACATACAGATATTAGATTGGTATCAATCCTCTCCTGTAACTCTCAGCAAGAAATCAAATAAGGATGTTTTCCAAAATGTCAAATTATTCCTTTAAATATAAAGGTTGCACCAGATTGCAGGTGCAGTGCTTTACAACTGAGATTAGTTCACACTTGGTTGAGAGGCAGTGTTTTACATGCAGGAGCTAGCTACACACACACACATCTGTATGCACACAATAGCACGTACACAGGTACAAAGACAGACAGATTCACAGTTGAATGGTTCACCAATCTGTCTGGCTAAGAATAGAGCACTGAACATGGAGGAGTCGGTGGGCGAGATTGAGAAAACATGATAGACGCTTTGACTGAAAGTGAGAGCAAAGAAGACGGAGATGAAGGGAGGAGAGATAAAGGAGAGGGAAAATTAAGATGTCAGTGAGCTGGAGGAAACACAAAGAGGCTGACGAGGGAGTACGGCAAGTGGAGAGATGAGAGACAGAGGGGAGAGAAAGTGATCGCCGGTCAGCTTGGCTGGTGTTTGGTAGCCTCTAAAAGCACCGGTGGGGAAGAGAAAGCTTTTAGAGACACGAGTAAGGTTTCAGTTTGTATGTGTCAGGAGAGCCAGTGACTCAATACGCTTCGAAAGAAAAATGAAGTGGTGGAGCAGGAGGTGGGGTGAGGGAGACAACAGAGCAGCAGTCTCACCTGAAATAGCAGCTCAAAAGACACAAGGAGGATTTTTCGATTAGTCATAGTGAATATGAATAGCTATCATGTGTAGTCATCCTGGGAAATAGCTATTATTGTGAAAGGGCAGTTCAAGTGTTACCACACAGCTGAGCTGCAGAGATTCAACAACTTCCACTGTTACTATTCTAGCTTTTTCATCCACTCTTGCTCATTTTGTTCACAAGCCTTTTCTGAGCTGTCTTGATACGCAAGAATTTCTCTTTAGGGGTGAATTTTCCCTCAAAGGATCCGATCACCGTAAGCTTTCCAAAATGTCTGCCAAAATTCCTGAAGTGTGTTTCCTAGCTGTGACTCAGAAACAGAGCTAGAAGTAGGGCATGAGTGAGTCATATCGAAAACACCCTGAGTACTAAAATGCCAGGTTTATTTTGTGGTCCACTGTAACACCGGCTAGAAGACATGTAGAGGATAACTGTTTTTAACCAGAGGACAAACTAGTCTGTGGCCTTTTACTGTGCTATTGCTGGGTTTCTCTCTCTTGACAAAACATCTCTGATCACTTTCATGTGCTTTAATATCACAAAACCACTCAATCATTTAATAGGAATAGGATGAACACTCTTTAGAGAACAGTGTTTTAGTGGCTGTGTGTAAATGTCCCACTACTTTTTTACTTATTCTGGGATAGAAACAGAGACTCCTAAAAAATGTTATCCCTAGCTATCTCCCATCTGCATCACATCAGCCTGTCCTGCAGAGCTAGCTCAACGTGGGGGAGCACAATGTTCACATTGCAAGTATTTAGGAAACTGCAAAGACCTTCTATGTACACTGTAGTTCAGGCAAACTGATCAAAGCAGAGCTTTAGCTAAACATGGACCTGTCTACAGAGTTACATAGTATCAGTGCTGCTCTTTGCTTATCGGTAATAACCGGAACTGTAGGCTAACGTTAGCTAAAGACAGAAAAGTTTGAAACACCACAGCCATGCCTGTTGACGTTGGCTTTGCTAAAATGTACTCTTATAATAACATTTAATCACACCAAATAAATACCATAATGTGCACTCATCTGTAGGCTATCAAACTGTGGGGGCTGTTTGAAAGTATAACGTTAACTAGCTAATGGAATTATTAGTAAAAACAAGCTAATCAGAGAGTCTCCTTGATACATTTATATAACAGCACATGTATAAACAGCGGCTGACAAACTTCTCATTAATCAAAATGTACTATAAAAGAACCAAACAAGCACGAAACTGGCTAGTACCACAACACGTGGTCACGTTAGCAACATGTAAACATCCACAAGGATGATTTAAGAGTTGCCATCATCTTTGTCTTACCTCCGTCCTTCCTTTTCTTATTTTAAGAATAAAATCTGCTTCTTTTAGTGGCTTTGAACTCTTCCACCATTCTCCACTACAGTAAAACCTGTCAGTGACATAATCCCATCGGATGCCAAGGCTAATCAAAGCTGGTAACATATCATGATTTATGTTGTAAGCATATCCAAAGCTGTTAAGGAAGGATTTCTGTAGTTGTGAAATCTGCGTAGCTTTAAAATTGCTCTACAGGGAGAAACAAATTCTAATATTTGCCCATTTTGGCAGTTGGTATAACAAAACAGAATTCACGGCCCAGTACTGTAGTTTGTGACACTAAATCGGACAATAAAACTGAGTGAAGCATGGAAAATGGGTTTCTTAACAGTCCTGGCAATGGTGAAAACCCCTTTTCATATCTTCACTCCCAGATTGGAACGAAGAGTTACAGGCAGCCATCTCAAAATTATTTGTCTGAAAAAAGTAAACCCAGAAATGTGGCTGCTATCGGTCTCAGAACGACATTGGAACCAATACAACAAGCAAACTAACAAATATTCTCTTCCTGTGTCAGACATTTTTTTTCTTCTCTGTCTCTGTTTCCTTTCTCCGTCTCTGGTGAACCTCCAACAGTATCTACGGCATCACAGAAATAAACACGCAGAAGACAGAAAGAGTCAAATAAAGAATATTTAAAGGCACTGAAAAGCGAGGTTGAGAAAAGAAGAGGAGGGGTGTTGAGTGGGTTGGGAGAGCTAAATGGAGCAGAAAAGAGTGAGGTGATCGAGTGTGGATGTGCACCAGCCAAACACACGCACGCACTTGAACACACACGCATATACAGTACGTATAAACTGGAAGAGGCTCGGAGTTGAAGCCTTTCACTGGGACGCTCACCAGAAACGCACACAAACAGACACGCATCCACGCCTGGTTTCCTTTAATCTAACTCTCCTGGTGCACTGCATCTCATCAGTGGCGCTTGTTTCTCTGCGAGCCGTGTCCCTCCGCGCAGACTGACAGTGTGCAGGGAGCCGCTCTGCTGGCTCTGTTTTCACAGTCATGGATAAACCTGCTCAGGAGATAAGACCATGTTCAGCGGAGGAATGACTCACCCATTAAACCTGGGAGACCGTTTTGTGTGTTTGTGTGTGTGTGTGTGCTTTCTCCTCACTGATACTAATAATAGCAGGTAATACATAGACCACAGACAGAACCAAAATGCCACCCCCAACACTCGCCTGTTACAAAACCAAGAATAATGAGACAATGACACAGTGGGAGTCGGGGCTATGAATGGAATTACATGAAGAAGACTGAGATACATTATGGAAGAAAAGCATACACATACGTCTGTAGGAATACATGAAAATAGTATCAAAGGATCTAAATATGGAAGCACACCTTATACAACTAAACCAGTTTTGTGAAAGTGTACTGTACATCGACACAAAATGAAGGCATGTATCTAACCTTATCTTCTACGCTACATGTTTTTGTTTTCAAGTTCATAAGGTTTGTTCTTTAACCTACATTTCCATTCTTTGATGCTGTAATCAATCTAACTTTGACACCTTTATTCACATAGCTGTCTTCGGCAGATGAGTGCAGAGACACGTCAGCTGGGTATTAATCAGGATGAGAGGTGTGATAATATAATGTCACATTAGATTGTGGCACAATACGGTGTTGTAAAACGCGAAAGTCTGCATTTCGAGATGCAAAATGGATTGTTAATATTAATTAAGTCAAATTTTCTGAGTTATGACTCCCCAAGGTTACACATTTTTGTTTGGAAACACCAGAGGGCACAATTAAATGGCATCCATTAACACTGAGAGGTGTCAGAGGTCTCAGCTGCTGTCTGAAATTGTCATTTAAAAAAATGTCCTTGTCCTACCTTAGTCATCTAACATCAGTTTGTGTGAAGATGTTAAAATTGGGGTTTGTGGCCCACTGACGTATGCACTAAAACCAACTTTGTACAGTGATAGTTTGTTTTCCTTTTCCTTTCGGTGTTACCTTGTTGAAGAAGCTTGTGTGTCTCAAAGACCTTGAGAGCTATGCCGGTGGGAGTTTTTGCTCCCAGCTGGTCTCTGACTTGATGCAGAATCGTGATGGATGAGATAGCCAAGATCAGGAGCGTAGGACTGGGGAGGGGGGTAAAGGGGACTGAGTATACAGGGCCCTCATGTGAGGGGGGCCCACAAAGATACCGGAATGAATAGCCGTGGATGCGGGGAGGGGCCAATAGAGAATGCCTATGAACAGGGCCCAGAGTTTTGTGCTACACCCCTGGCCAAGATGAACTTAACTTTGGGGAAGCTCATCATGCCAAGGACAGCAAACAATGGAGCTCATTGTAGCCTCACAAGAGGACTGAGTAAGTAAGAAGTAGTTGGTTTTCATTCTATCTTTGTTACGAATATTATGAATATATTGTTACAGCCCTAATGATGACTACTGTAAAAGGCCAGATCATTGGATGGTAATGAAGTGTAAAGCCCACTAAGAACCTCATGAGAAAAGCTTTGATATCTGAGGAGAGATAACGGCTGCATTTTGAATTACAAAACAGTAATTCTTCTTTTCAAATAGTTTTAACACCTCTACTTTTCCAGAAAGATGCAATACTTTTTTTTTACAGTTTGGAAACGAGGTTGGAAAATAAGATCCAATTCTTGCTTGGACACGTCTACAAAAACACTTCCATGCTTGCATAAGAGCTTACCGGGACCGATTCTGCTGATAGTTGTAAATTGACTGGATCCAATTCTCAAAATGGAGCACGGCTGGAACGTACCCTGCAGAAACTCTGACACAATAACAACACCATAACCACATTACCTCCTAATAGCACTTTAATGGTGAGACGCTGACATATTCCCCCACTGTCTCCATTCACTTTGTCTTTTTTACACCTTTGTGTCTCTATCAGCCGCCTCAGTGTTCAGTCACTTTCTTTATTCCCATTTAGTTATCCATTATAAATCTTATTATTTAGAGTAGAAAAATAACCAATAGAAACAGATTTTGTTTAAGACTGCTTATGATATGACCTTAAAAGTCATAAAAAGGTGCAATACATTTAGAATAATGACTGGAAAAGCAGCGCTTTGGGTCTCTTTTTTCCCCCTCAAGGTTCACTTTGCAACCACCATGACATACAGCAGCAAGTTATTCAGTAATATCAGCTATCAATCAATTAATCAATGGCCACAAGACACATGGTCAGTTTGTCTCTTGTTTTGCAGAATTCATTCCATTTATTTTTCCCATTTCTGCATCCAAAGTCCAAACTACTTCCCTCACACATTCCCTCTTCTCTGGGGGCCAATTCAACCTGTGGCTTATCGGCTATTACAACCGAGCGAGGCAGGGGGCCCGACACCTGGGCCGACCGGCCCCAGCAGCCAATCGATGCTTGTGTCACTCAGAACACGGAGCAGTGACAGCTGACCAGATTGGGTTGTTAACGACCGCCAGGAAGGAACACAGAGAGGACCTAATCGAACACGACCAAGCGAGGAGGAATGTTCGCCTGTTGCCCTGTCAGTCGGTTCATGTGACCCTTTGTCAGTCCGTCCGTCTGAGCAGGTCACTCATCTAATTATATGCGCCCATTTTTTTGCCTGTAGCTGGTGTGAATTATGAGGAAGGGAAAACAACAGATTAGGTTGGCCCATTCTGGCCTCACTGGGTCATTGAGTAAACAGCCTTGTTTGTCCCCAGGAACAGGTTTTCCAGGCTGTTGTGGGGAAACAGCCAATTCCCAGTAGAGCAGTGACATAATCTTGTTGTTGGGTGAATTTTACATAAAATAATTTACATAAAATGTCTGGACTGTGATTCATTTTGCACCTAAATCAATTGAAACATCAGATAGGGATGCACCAATCCCACTTTTTCTCCCCCAACTACCAATTCTGATACCTAAACTCAGGGTATCTGCCAATAATAAGTACAAATCCAATAACAGTGCTCTCTTTTTCCCAAAATTAAAATCTGCATAACATATGTAGTCCCGCTAAACTAACATTTCATAGCTCCTTATAGTGTTTTTTATTCTTGCTGCTAAAAGTTTGATGTTAATAAGATATAAGGTCAATCATAATTTTTGTCGCTCGTCTTTATTTGAGCTTTGTTACAGTAAATATGTGATAAAATCATAAGTTTCGTGCTGACTTTCTGACAAAAACTGCAAAAAAAAGTACTATATTGAGTAAATTGTTGGTAACGTTAGTGAACTTCAAATGGCACTGGAAACACTTCCAGTGTCACAATGAGGTCCTACCACTGTCCTAACATTAAAATGCATCGCATTTAGCTCACCAGAGCAAATGAACAGAGCAGAACGGAAGATATTTAAGTATTTAATGTGGATCAGTCACATCTGGCCGATACCCGATCCAATTCCCAATACCCGCAGGTCAGTATCAGGAGCGATTTTTAGTTATATCTCATTCTCAGGCTCAGTCAGTCAGAGGTATGTTTTGGAAGTGCATCTCAAAACTTGTTGTGGCCGACGTAGCAAGAAAACCACCGCGCGGCAGCTGAAGACGATACCGCTACAGCAAGGAGAGATGTGGTACGGATGGAGGAGGAAGGAGCGGCGCCTGATACTGTGATTTTGTTCTAGGCGCGATGTGTTCCTCTGGCAGCTGAGAACATCTAAATTTAGACACACCCCTCGTCACCCCTTCCTCTCCTCTACATCCTCAGCCCCTCCTAGCCTCCTCATCCACACTTTCCCCCTCCATTGTGCTCTCCTCATCAGCACCAACACGGAGACATGAAAGCCCCTGTGGTGAAAATATCGACAGCTCTCCCTGCGTCAGACAAGTGTCAGCTGTGCATGAGTGCGCCGAGCTCTTTGTGTGTGTGTGTGTGTACTGAGTAGTAGAGCAACAGCCATCTCAACCTGATGGGTGCCAAAAACAGGTAATGATACAAGCTAATGATACAGGATTGAGGTGAGTGTGTGTGTGTGCATGTGAATGGCTGTGTGTGTTTTCCTGTGTACACTGCCCATTAGCCATATGGTGACCATGTCAGAGCTGGCATGAGAACATGTATGAAGTCAACATTTTTTTTTTAATGTCATGCTTTCATCCACATTCTTCTGCTGTCCTCCAAAATGGCCTCTTTCTTCTCGCTCATCTTTCAGCGTTCACCCATCAATTCACAGCTGTCATTGCCGAGAGTAAGAGAGGAAAGCAAACCCGCCTGCTCTTGTTATAATCACGGCCGAATGAAGAAGTGTACCAAAGGACTGAAGTGATGTGAGAAGTTACAGATCATTAAGAAGAGGGTAGACCTGCTTTGGCTGACAGGATGGATACTATAGGCTACGTCAACCAAAAACACCCGTAGTAAGTATTGATGAACATCCTGAACATCCCAGAACTACAACTGGGAGTCAAACGTGTTTGAGTACTGGCCAAATTCTGTCCATATCATGAGGTAAGACTTGTTCACTTATTCTTTATATTTTCTGATCTCAATCATAACTTTTCGATTCTTTTAGCATATTTTTTTTAATTAGAGTCAATGTATGTCTTATGGGACACTTGGACGTATAAGCTTACAATTCTAGTTATAATCTGTATTTATTAATTTGTAGCATTCATTGTGTTGGTTTATTTGACAGTATAATGTTGCCTGGACTCCTCCATCTCTTTCTTTACATCAAGAACCACAGATGAAATAAGTCTTGGACTTTGTGTCAACCTTCAACATTTTTGCAGTTGATTGTAATTTAGTGCTGCAACTAACGATTATGTTCATTATCGATTAATCGGCAGTTGGACCAGTCTAGCCTGGTCAAACAAGCACGAACTGATGAAGCCTCTTGGATGAGAGGTGAAACGTCTTCACAGACAAAA
>NTHP01000613.1:257573-268657 GCA_003416845.1 Oplegnathus fasciatus
CAAAAATCTAGTTGCGTTCGATTCAATTTCCTTGAGATAATCGGCAGATTATTTTCTCTATTAACCGATTAATTGTTTAATCTAGAAAATGTTAGAAAATGGTGAAAAATGCTCATCACAAGTACCCAGAGCCCAAGGTGAGGTCCTCAAATGTCTTGTTTTGTCTGACCAACAGTCCGAAACCCAAAGGTATTCAGTTTAATATCACAAAGAAGACAAAAAAACAGCAAGTATTCATATTTGAAAAGCTGGAAGCAGTGTATTTCTGGATATTTTTGCTTAAGAATTACTTAAATAATTAATCAGTTTATCAAATTTTCATAGAAAAACATGTTTACTGTATATACACTTCAAACTAAGGAAATGAAAAGAAGAATTTTGGTATTGGTACAGGAACTCGGGTATCCTGCTATCTTGTAAGATCTTGTAATAAGACTGAAAGTTCTCACAGAATAACACGCACATACTGTACAACCACAACACGAGCAGGCAAGCAGAAAGACACATGCGGACACTGTTCTGAAAAGGTTACGGTTCGATGTACTGGAAGGAGAAACAGCGTGTACGAAGAGGATGTGGGGAGATGAACAGCAGGTTAGTTATAGACAGACTAAACAGAAGAATAGACAGAAGAATTTAACAGCAATGAAAATGAGTTGCATCCCCCCTGGCCCTGCCTCCCAGCCTTCACCGAGCCGCGGCATGTGACATGTTTTTCCCGTTTCCCACCAGGAGCGAGCGAGTTTGTTTTCAACGCTGAGGCGCAAAATGAGAAACACTTTTGTTGGAGCTGCACGGCATCTGTAATTACACCCCACAGGACACATATAAAAACATAGCGCCGCTATCATTGCCATACAGCCACCGTGCATACTGGCTGCTACTGCTGCAAACCCACTTCAGAGTTCAACACACAATGCTGCTCACAATAGTGTTGCAGGCTTTTAAAAAGGGCTCATTACAATGATAATACCACAAAAGGTAAAGCCAGTGAGAGCTTGTTGAATAAGATATTATAGGTATTATAACTGAGGCAGTGCACCATCAAATACCTTTTGGAGTGGATTACGCTAATGTTATTGTGCATACACTAAAACAATCACTGTTCTGTTAGACCGGTGTTAGCATCCGTTTAACTGTAGCAGGAAAGCGTTTAATAATTTTAAAGGCATGTGGAATATTTTGAAATGTTAAAGTCAGGCCAGGAGGGTAAAGGTGATTAAATGTCTTACATATTAAAAAATTCAATCTTCATTTGGAAAGAATTATGATTTGCAGCTTTAAATCTAAACCCAAATTTTAACAAAAGATTTAGATCCCCATACTTGCTGGAGGAGGGGGAGCAGAAGAGAAAGGGGAAAAGGACAAGGGGGAGGAAAGTGTGGAAGCTGCCAATTAGGAACATGGAAGGAGGGAATAAAGGAAGGGGGGGGAAAGGACAAAAGGAGTCAGGAGTCGCACTGGCCTAGCTGAAATGGTGCAAATGGTGGAAAAAGGACAAAAAAGAAAAATATATTGGAATAGAGAGAATTTGATGACAGAAATGGGGGCTTGTAAAACTGACCTTGCTGGTTGAGCTGCTGTGTGCTCTTGCTCCACTGCGACAACCCCACAATGGCCACCATCTTGGCGCCCAGACTGGAGCGCCGCTTCTTGTTGCCAGCCAATGATGCGGAGTCCGGGCCCCCGCTGCCGGGACTCTTCTCCAGGCTGTACATGGCCCCTGAGATGCTGGAGGAGCGCACCACGTTCCGGGCTGCTGCGCTCAGACCGCTAAGGCCGCTCAACCCGCCCGGGCTGGGCACCTCCACAGAGCTGCTGAGCATCATGGTCCCGCTGGACTTGGAGGGCCGATTGGCTGGGAGGGGAGGGCCGGAGAGTTGGAGCGGGGCTGCGAGAGGAAGATGAAAGAGGACAAAAAGAGACGATAAGGTGAGGGTGGAAGTAGAGAGGAGAGGTTGGAGGTGGGAGGGATGGAGCAGCTTAAATAAAAGGACGTCTTGATGTGCAGTGCGTCTGATGAAATACAGGATAAAAGCTTGTCTTACAGCTGCAGCAGCTCCCCGAGGCTGAAGGACACTGAGTTTAAATTTCAACCACAGTTTGGTTTTCAATTAAATTCCCCACTTATTGCAGAGGCAGCAGAAATGGCTTCCTACCCCATAAAAGACAAATAAAAAGTGAAAAGCTCTGAAAAGTCTTTTTGATCTCCAATAGTTTTGCAAACTGAGAAAACAAAGAACACAAAGGTCAGCAGACGAGGACAGTGCAGATGGCAGCAGACTGTTCAAGTGAGTTAAGAAATATCTCCAGTCACACACACACACACACACACAAACAAAGGCACACACAAATGTCAGGGCTGGCCTGCTGTTGAGGGGGTGACCCTGTCAGCTGGTATTTGTCTCGTGTGTTTTTTCAGAATCTCATTCTGTGTCTGACCTTAAACAGTGACAGATGATGAACTCTACAGCTCGAGTCATCACCGGTTGGCTGAATCCTGGGAAGATACCGGTGTGTGTGTGTGTGTGTGCGTGTGCACGCTCTCGCCAAACTCTGATAAACTTCGTAATATCCGACTGATCACCACTCTGTGGTCGCAGAGGCACAAATCTCTCTGTCGCTTCTCCTAACGTGGCATGTCAAAATGTTTTCATTCAGCACCTCTGTCCCGCCACATCTCTCTCCTCCCCTTTCCTTCTCTCCTTTCCTTCTCTCTCTCTTAACTTCAGAGTGATTATACCGAGGCTAAACCGACAGCCCAAGGGCATATTAAATATGTAGATGCACTGTGGCCGACATTGTGCTTTCACACTCCTTTTTAATATTTCTCTTTCTTCGCTTCCACATAACTTCTCTTTCCACCTGCTTTCTCACTTGGTTACGACCCCTGCTGAAATTTCATTTGTCTTCTCTCTTTTTTTTTTTTGTTTTGTTACGCAGAAAGTACAGCAATGCAGTCTTTCGTTCATCTCAGAACCCACTTAATAAACGCCTTGCAAAATTTAGTTTAGTTGAAGTCCAGCTCAGGTGGTTCGCATGCTTCAACACACCAAGACGTGATACGTGATCATTTAGCAAGACAAAGAGTCTACAGCCATGCAAGCAGCTCTGTGAGGCTGTACTTAGGCACAGTGGTGTCTGTGGTGAGCTAAATGCTAATATCAGCATGCTAAAATGCTAACAATGCTAACATAATGATGTTTATCAGGTATAATGTTTACCATGTTCACTGTCTTAGTTTTGTGTGTAAACATGCTAACATTTCATAATTAGCATTAGCATGAGTACTGCTGAGGCTGGTGGGAATGCCATTATTTTTGTAGGTACTGGACAAATTAAAATTTTAACCTGATCAACAAAGTTAATACAATTCATCTAGTCGAGACAATGAGTGTTTGTACCAAATGTCAAGGCAATCCCTCCAACGGTTGTTCACTCAACTTGACTTTTCACTCAAAATCACAAATATAATCCTCATGGTGGTCAGAGGCTCAACAAAATGGGTAGCATTCAACATCTGGGCACCATGAATGTTTTTTCAATGGCAATCCATATGATAGTTGTTGAGATATTTCAGTCTGGACCAAAGTAAGTGGACCAACTGACCAACATTGCCATCTCCAGAGCCAAGCTTCTAACGTGACTAAAAGACATCGTTTTCACATAACCTGCTGCCACAGATCGCAGGGAATGGTGCACAAATTCTTTATGCAACTTAAACACTCGCTGCCATGACTGGAAATCATAAATAATACACATACAGTACAGTGAATTTGCCCTTAATACGTCTTTCGAATGGAAGACTCAAATGTAAACGCCCTGTGCTTCAGGTGTCTCTGTAAATCATCATCAAGGCCCTGCTTTGTCACACCACCATGATGCTTACAGCCCCAAAAATGTTGCTGACCGGCACTTTTTGTAGGGATGCATTCAGCATCACCACAATAACCGAAGTGGATGCTATTGAGGAACGATGAACTGATGTAGCAAAAGGGCAAATTTTGGCATTTTGTAATGAAACTCATAATAGCCAAGCAGGAGGAGGTGGAGGGCTGCATGCTTTGTACAGAGCTACTGCAGTGACATTTGTTAGGACTGGAAAAGGGTATTAAGGGGAGGGAGAGAGGGGAGTTAGGGGCTTGAAATCTGAAATTCAGGTGAGCATATATGCCCTTATTTTCTTCCCCTCTTTTTCTCCTTCCCCCTTTTCCCTGCTCGCCCTCTCTTTTCTATTCCAGCCCATGCACACTTCTCCCTGGCTCTCTGGGGGGCCTCTGTACTTTGAACACACAGCGAGCAGAGCAGGAGAAAATTAGGATATGGGGAGGGATGGAGAAGGCTGCCGAGGGAAGGGAGACAAACAGAATAATTCTGCTTTCGGAGAGCCACGAGGACGGAGACGAATGAGCGAGGGAAGACGGAGGACAGGGGGAGAAACGTGGGAGGAGAGGATGCTTCATAATGAATGGACACGGAGAAAAACACTGCAGGAAGCTGTGAGAAATAATGGAGTGAAAGCAAGAGGAGGAGAAGGAGAAGAATATGACACTGATAGTGACAACGACTGAGGCGTGCATCCATTCCTCCTTTCCTCTTAATGATGAGATCCTCAGACTGTGTGTGAGTGTGTGTGAGTGCGTCTGGCTGAAGACATGCTACAAAGTGAAACGGGGTGAACTTAAGTGTACTGTATACAGTATATTGTATATACTGTATGTGTTTTGCCCAGAGGACATCTACACTGACAAATGACATTGGGAACAGTGTTGGTTTCATATACGCAGAGCTAAAGTTTCACTGCTTAGCTGTGAGTCTGACATACAGAGATTCATCCAGTTAAAAGGAATAGTTCAACATTTTTACTTACTTACGCTATACCGGGAAGCTAGCTTAACTTAGCTTAGCATAGCATAAAGACTGGAAGCAGGGGGAAACAGCTCGCCTGGCTCCGTCCATAAGCAACCCTGGTTGTTTCCAGTCTTTATGCTAAGCTGAGCTAACCACCTAACCAACGATCAGGACTGACAGATGATCTATTTTGTGGAGCCTTAGACCTTATTATAAGGCAGTGTGGTATGGTAGAAAGCGGACATGTTAGAAGGGGCTACTTTTGAATTTATTTTCCAATTATAAAGTATTTATTCTTGGGCAGCAGAGTCAGTAGAGAAATATATTAAAGATTAAACGCTGTGTAGTGCAATTTCACAAGCTTAAGAAGCTGTTTGTGGGTTTCTTATGTTGTGAACTCCATAGCTTATAAATGAAGCCACAAAAAAAAAATGTAATATTTAATTTAAAGAGGGGCATGGAGCGGCCCTGTCCATATTAAGTAAAAATAAAGACAAATTTCAGCCTATATGTATTAACTCTGTTATTTATGCTTGATATGAATAATGGTTGAATTAAAAAAATCTAATATCTGCAGTTGAAGATGCCACCATGTACCTGTCCCCATACAGTGTTTTGCTGGACCTACAGGTACACCCAGAGCCCATCTATCTTCATCTCGGTGCCAGACAGCTCCCCTGCCGTATGTCTCTGTGCTCTCTAACTTCTCATCTCAGAGCTCATTTATTTCTCCTCCCGTCAGCAAACCGTCCCCCCCAACACCCAGCCTGGTGGCTATCAGCTCCCCCCCACACACACACACTGACCCCTGCCATGTAAGACCCAGCCTCTTAATTTCTATGAGTGTTACACCGCGTCTGATACCGCATGTAATACGGAAGACAATAGACTTGAAGCATAAAAACACTTTACACTTGTACAGCGCCAGTGAAACGCGAGCCGTTAGGCAGCCTGTGTGGACAGCTGGATTGATTAAAACAGAGTCCTATCTGTTCTGTCAGATGGCTGAAAGGCTTTCTGTGCAGATGCACTGGTAGTGTTGGAGAGCAAGAGAGATCCAGATTTGAGGGCAAGTGAAAAGAAAATGAAAGCAAAAGACACTTTCTTTAGTTTCAATAAGATGCAAAGAAGGACCAGATGCTAACACACACACACACATTCAGAGACACACATAAGATTCTCAGTTTTGTGAACATTAAACTGTACAGATTCAACTTTTTTTTTTTACCTGCCAATGCCAGGCTAGCTGTTTCCCCCTGTTTCCAGTCTTTGTGCTAAGCTAAGCTAACTGGCTGCTGGCTATAGCTTGATATTTATTGGACGGATAGGAGAGTGATATCGATCCTCTCATGTAACTCTCGGTAAGAAAGTGAAAGAGCATATTTATGTACAATGTCAAACTGTTTCTTTAACAATTCACATTTCATTTTTGCTAGATATCAATATTTCACATATTAAACTGGAAGAAAAGCCCAGAAAGCACCAGTAAATTTTGCATAAATGACAAAACGCCCTATCTTCCCTGGTTCAAAATTACACCAACTGTGTAGCAGAGAACTCTGTTGGCAAGCTACAGTGTAGAAGACCAAAAAACATGAACTTCAGTGTAATTCAACCGAGCATGACCATCGGCTGCCAGTGTAAGCTGCTGCAGAGGAGCAGAGAGTAAAAATGTGATCTCTCCTTTCAGTTTCTCCCATAAACACAAATGCCACAACCTTGTAATTAGATATGGCTGAGCAACCCACTAATGGTCTCTTTAAAGTTGCTCTCTGGTATGCAGGCCACACCGCCACTGCTGATCAGTTAATTAACCCACAATTTAGATGGTTAAGATATACTGTAGGTCTGAGTGTCTTGTCAGGAAACAAACTATATAAAGCCAAGGTGAGTAATGCTAATAAACTTCAACATAAATCTGAACCAATAAACCGTAAAATCTGCCTTACTGTCTTGTCTAACTTGCTCTTATTCATTGGTTTTGCCAGTTTTTAATTTGTTTTTACTTATTGACTCCGTTTATTGCTTTTACTATTGCGTGCTGCTTTTTCTAATTGATCGTGTTTTTTCTGTGTGTGTTTGCTGTTGGATGAGTCTGTTTTGACTGTGTCTTTGCCAAGTGTTTTTGGCTGCTGCGAGCCGAATTTCCCATGTGGGACAGTAGAGAGTGAACTGAGCTGAATCATAGCAAAATGAACAGAAAAAAAAATATCAGCAGTGTGCCGTTGGTCATTTGTCATCAGTCAAATGTCGTCAGACATTTAAATTCCAAATAATCTTATCCTGTTGAATGGGATCTGTCTTGACTATTAAGTTGCCATGTGTGGTTATCTGAAAGCCAACCGCCAGTGTCACTCTTAATTTAATAAAGGCCGTCCTGAGACATGACACTGTATTTTTAATTAAGTTAAGGAGCTTTTTTCTAACAGGCCAACTGTGCCTCCTTCATTTCTCCCTCAAAATCTACACTATAGGATACAGTTGATGTAATACACTGCACATATAAAGAAAGATGGTGTCAAAAATGATCAGTAAAAGGAGAAAAACTCTACTGAGTAGATTGTAAATCTTTAAATTCTTCAGAAGAAAAGCTGTGAGAACATGATCAAGAAAATGGTTTTGAAAAGATGAAATATCATAGTATGTTTCAACAGAATATTCTGATTATAGATTTCTTTTTTAATTTTATAGCCTAGACATGTTGTGTACATGCAACTTGCAACGAGTGCAAGAGTGAAAAACAGCTCGAATTAAAAAGAAATTCATGATGAGCAATCACACCGGCAGTGCACAAGGACAGGCAGGAGCTGTAATGCACTTCCTGTTGAGGCTACCATGGAAACTTCCCAGGTTATGATACTGTATGTGTCGCCTGCTGCCATTGTGTTTGGCCTGGTGTCGTGTTTGTGTGTGTGGCTGATGTATCTCTCTGATCATAAGGGGGCTCTTAAGGCGAGAAAACAGAAGGCTGGTTTCGCAGCTACACACACAGAGAACGAGTGAGAGTGCCAGGCTGTGGGACGACTGAGAGCCAAATGGATCACACACAAAATCACACAGAGAGAAACCCAGCATAGTGCAAACACACATATGCTGTACTGAATGTACGTGCCAGAGCGTGGCAGAAGAAAGAGCCGAAATATTGAATGACAAGGGGCATTGACACTGGTGTCTTGGCTGAAGGACTTGAATTACCATCCAAATCTTCTGTAAAACACTCGGCTCTGACACGGATTAGATTTCTCCAATATCACATTGACCGAGAGAGCACAGTGTATCAGAAAAAAGTGACCAGATTCAGTCACAGCGCCATTAAATATTCACAAATTTCCCATTTCACACTTTGCAGAGCAATATTATGCCTGGTACACACGCACACACACACACACACACACACACATATACACAAATCTGAATCTAATGCTAACAGCCATGAAATGAACAGAAAAAGGAGTTCATAAGGAGCTTTCGCTTTGCCTCTCCCATTGGCCCAATCAAATTTTTATCCAATAAAATCTTTAATGAGGTGAGTCATTGAGTCACTCCCTCTACATCACCTTGTGACAGCAGACATAAATTAGATCCGTCACACCATGTTTTCACGCAAATTGCCTGAATCACGTTGAATCAGCCATGGCAGGGAAGCAAAGGTTTACGTTTTCTCTATCAGAGATACAATTAAAGGGTCACATTAGCCTGTCTGAGGTTGTTTAAAATGCAATATAGTACTAAATGTGCAGCACACATCTGTGACCAGTGACAGCGGTAAACAAACAGATGGATAAACCAGTACGTCTTCTTATCATAAAGGAAATAACAGTCCATGACATCAACTATAACTCTATATTTTCTATTTCTTTTTCCTGCCATTTGTCATTAAAACAGAAGTGATTGTAGTACTTATTTAATGCACACTTAAATTACATTTGACACTGTGACTGGTAGACTCACGGTGTTCCGGACACATAGCACAGTAAAAATCTCATAAAATATCAATGCGCGGAAAACTAAGCCTGATTGGCTTATCTGTCTCTTGAGGCAGGTCTTACACGCAAACCAAAGTTTAATTGACACATTTTGGGCCAATTGTTTAGGAGAAATTTAGAAAAAACAGTCAGCAGACACGGTATCCGTGAGCTCTGATGGTAATCCGGACGGCTGGAATTTTCACGTCAGACAAAGTGTCTCTGTAAATGTGTGTATCCCTTCAAAAAGTCAAAATACTTGCAAAAACTAACTCCTAAATATTCTATGAGACCTTAAGAACGTTTGTGTCATCTTGCTGGTGGGTGAAAATGTTTTAAAACCGGTACTTGCGGACACATGCCTCCCCACCACACAGCGTCCTGCCGGAAAACTCTCCCCTTGGCACTTTTCTGAACGTTCATAGGAGCACATTGGAAATTCACGTTGATTTCTCCTAAATGACAGGCTTTGGAAAGCAGCGATTGGTCAGAGTCGAGAGAGGTGGAAACAAGGATTACACAGATAGATATATATATTGCCCGTGACCTGAAAGTATCTATTTATAGAATTTGCGGGAAAAGGTCAAGGTGTCCGGAATTCCGTGAGTCTACGTTAACTGCTGCTGGTTGTGTTGACCTGCATCCACTCAGCAAAGACGAAGTAGCACAAAAAACACGGCTAATACTTTAGCATGCTAGTTCTGTAAATTATGTTGTTATGCTAATACGCCAGTAAACTTTTAAAACTTTTTAAGAACATCTTTCCTAAATAAAAATAATATTTCACAATGCTAACATTCGTTAGCAAGTGCGCAAACAGTTAGCAAAACAGTATGTAGCTTAAATGTAAAACATAGCAAGCTTATTGTTGTTGGAAAATGTGCTGATATTTTGGAATTAGAATAAAAATTTGCTTGGCATTAAATTACTAACATGTGTTATCATGCTAAAACATTATCCATTAAAAGACAGTCATGGTTTATTCCAACTTGGGTCTTGTTTTCACAGTTTTGGCCGTCATTACTAGTGCTAATGAAAATATGGTAGTTACTGCAAAGATCAACATTACTGACGAAAATGTGAAAAACAGTGAAAAACATGAGCGGTCAGACAATAAGACAGTAAACTCAGTTTAGCCAGATTATTTAAACCACTTAATTTGGAGGTAAACCCAGTAATGTCAGTAATAATCCACTGCTCAAGAAAAGTGTGTGCAGACAGAACTATGGCAAGTATTATATGTCGAATTTGAACTTGGAAGTCGGTCTGTAAACTGTGGTGGAAGTTTACAACTGAGAGTTGGAGTAACAAATTCACCGCATACCTTCTTTTTTCCCCAAATAAGTTTGGTTAATGTGGAGATTTGTTTCAAACCTGACCTTCACTTATCGGACCTCTTTTTTAGCATTCCAAGATGGTGAGTGCGCTACAGTGTAGAACTGATGGTCAAACCTTGGTGAATAAATCCTGAGTTGTAAACTGGAATTATTCGTTAACATGCAGGATTTTTACCCAACACCTCCTTTCTGTTCCTGGGATGCTAGTTCATGAGGCAGACATACAGTAAACACACACCTGGGAGGCAGGTGGATACCGGTTTATAACAATAACAATTACATGAAACTACTTTGGGCATTACGCCACATCGATTGCCATCAAATCACTACCCTGTGGAATATCATTTCAAATGTTCATCCACTCATCCCCAGCTTCCCCCATGTTCCACGCTAATCCCTCCACAGCTGAGCTAGCAATACAGTGTTTTCATCTCAGCAGTGAATCAAATACCTTTCTCCAGGATTTGAGCCAGCAGCCTTTTGGAGAAGTGAGACCTCTCTCTCATATCATCACTTATCACTCCATAGCAGTCTCACCAGCTCACAGGGTTTCTCTCTACACACCACCATGGGGGATCTGGTGTGAAAATGAGACACACTATGTCGCTGTGTTATCTTCTTTCTCTCCCTATAGTGACACAGACTAAACAAACCTTGCCTTTAATCGTTATACATTCATGTTCTGTGCATGTGAAAGTTGTTCAGGAAAAAGAAAGTCCATTTCCTAACTGTTGCCACACTCCAAAGGTTGACCCTGAATCCTCCTCTCGATCTCATCTCTCGCCGCAACCTGCAATCTGTCCACCACTGAACCATTCTCTTTGCGCCCTCTTCTCCTTTTCATCGCCATCAAAAGAGGGATGGCAAAGTTACTCCGTCAGCAGCAGAGGGTGGGTGGTGGTGGTGTGTGTGTGTGTGTGTGGGGGGGGGG
>NTHP01000613.1:270610-290765 GCA_003416845.1 Oplegnathus fasciatus
TACATGGTTGATGAGTGATTATGACCTACAAAATGGGCCCAGTGATACTCCCCCAGTACCCCTGATAGAAGCATGATCCATTAATGATGTTTAAGTTTCGTGGCTGATGGAGGTCACCTTTGCTCCTGCAGCAGCCTTGAACACATATCAGGTGTTATGGAATTGATTTTCTGGGGACTGTTGTTGCAGAGTCCAGTGTAGCTTTGGAAAAAAGTACAGTCAACTGGATGGATCACCCGACGCTGTGTGATGAAAAACACAAACCTATACAAGAGATATAGGTCAAAACCCACATCTGCATCCATATCGGTTGATTGTGCAAAATAATCTCATACGAGACCGTGGCGTCTCATTAGCAAGTCCAGTTTGAAGTGGGAGGTGAGGCGCGATACCGGCCAAACCATTCATTGTCAGCCAATCACAGCTCCTCTCTTTGATGACACTTATCAGTTGGAGAGTGAATTGTGCCTTGTGCAGATGGTTGTCCACAAGTGCGCACAAGTACATCACACACGCACATATAAAGGCACACCCGGGTGCACACACTGAAGCCTGCTCATTACTATGATAAGTGCCCGCTCTGCCCCTTGGTTGTTTTCATTTTATTTTCATTTCAAAGAAGACCAGGACCAGCAGCTGCCAGCTACAGATCTGAAGTGCGGTCAGATGTGTCAGTACATATGTGAGTGTGTGTGTGTGTGTGTGTGCTGCACTGGACTTTGCCTTTGCCCTTTCCAGCTATCATTTTTGAGGAGTGTGTGTGTGTGTGTGTGTGTATGTGCATGTGAGCAGAGGCTCTTTGATGGAGGATGATACAGTGCACAACGGTCAGGCTGGCCTTTTGAGTAGCCAGTTTATCTGGTACTATCTGATGCATCTCTCTCTGCTACTAGTAAGCACTCATGCACATACTGTATGTTTTAATCTGGTGAATATTTCAGAAGAACTTGAACTCTGAACCCATCCAAATGTGGAACTAAACCTTGACACAAATACACGAATACTTCATAAACACTCATGTGATTTTTCCCCCTCTTCCTTACTAGTATAGAATGCAGAATTGGTGGAAAATGGCTTCTGCATTTAAATGTTGGAGTTGTGTAAATGGAGATATAGAAACTATGGTTTTTCTACAGCACAGAGTCAGGTCTCTTTCCAGCTTTTACTGTCTCAATTCTGTCTCAATGGATTATTCAGAGGATCAAGTGTGAGTCAGGCGAGGATTTCAAGAGTTAAGCACATGGATAATTATTCTCTTTCTCCTTAAAAGCGGGCCAAGGAGGGCCCACTCCTTTAGCGCCAGTTAATGTACTCACTCCACGCTTCACACTCTCAGTGTTCAACACTGACAATTACACATGTCAGAAACGTCAGACAGCTTTCAGACTGTTTTTCTGAGTGCGATTCAGAGAAAGACACAGGAAGCTCTGGAGCCCCGTCACGTGTTTCTGCCCCCCATCCACAGGTGGGGAGCACAGTTTGAGCTCTGGACATTGTTGTGTTTGCGTCTTGCGCTTGTGTGTGCGCGGCCATCTGATATAATCTCACACCTCAGCATGCACTTGGCCTGACCCAAGCGCTGGCAGAGGACATGCATCTCAAAATATGCTTATTCCCCCCCCCGTCTTCCCCCTTTCCTCCTTTCCCTTTACTGTCACCCTTGCTCACATGCGCTCGCTCACACACACACAGACACAATCAAAAGCGAGGTAGCAGCACATAGCTGGCACTTTAATGCATCTGACCCCATGCAACCCTGCCACAGATCCCCCCAGCAGGAGTGTAAAGTTGACCTCTGAGATGCTCTCCCCTTACATGGCTGCACCAGGACAGACAATTAGCTCCCAATTTTCTCCAGCAAGGTTGTTAAAAATCCTTCACACTCATATAAATTTTGGTTATTGTCAACGTTCTTGCCAACTGAAAAAAAAAAGAAAAGAAGAAAATGTATATCTGTGAGTATTTAGGTCACATTACAATCCCTCTCCTTACAGCCTTAATGTGCATTATCTTGCCTATACCATCTCATATGACCACTCACTCCCCTTCAGACAGTGAATGGGGTTGGCTGAAGTAGGAGAAGGCATGAAACTGTGAGCTGGAAGCGCATCTTGGCATGGCCAGGCTTCTAATGCTGCAAAGGTGAGAGTATACGAGAGGAAAGTCTTCCCAGCTGATGCTAATCATCTACACATTGCCTCTACAATAGGCCTGCACATTATAACAGTAAAGACACCTTCAGATGACAGCGCCCAGTTTGAGCTCCTCTCTTTATCGCTGATTGTCATATTAATTGCATTATTTACAATATCAGTCCGTTGCGGAAATTGAGCCGTGCAATTAAAAAAGAAGAAGAAGAAAAATAAAAAACAGGAATCACTTACCACTTACAGCGAGGAGCGGCGAAGGCAAGGTGCGGGGTCGGAAGTTGTCAAATGATTGTTTGCTTCTGTCGTATCTGTATGAATGTCATCGTTTTGGGTTTTGATTCGTGCGGTGCGGGCGTGAGGACGGCGGTTCGGCTGCACGGTTTCTCCGCTGAGTGCTGCTGGTCACACGGCATCCAAGGCGCGGTGAGAGACGCGCTGCTGTGGAGAGAGGAGAGGAGAGAGGGAGGGGAGGGGAGGAGGAGGAGGGAGGGAGGGCAGAGGAGAGATGAGATTAGGACTGGTTGGTTTTGAGCGGCGTGGCAAACAGCGACAACGCGTGGCCTTGTGAGGGAAGCGTGAATAAACACTGTGGATCTGTCCTGCACGAGGCAGGGATGGAGGCATCATGATGTGCATGGCCGGGTTAACCCGCCAGGTGGCCCTGGGGTAAAAAAAAATTAGCTGTGGGCCCCTCATGACCCCCTCCCCCCTGATATGTGAAAGACGGCATCAAGCTAAAATGGGATCTTAAATCTAAAATCTTAAATCTGCATGAATCTGCAGCTCCCCTTGGCTCTACGGAGGTTCAGTGAGTTTCAGGTTGCTGTCTAGCTGTCCGGCACACAACATCTCTGTTTTGGTTCACTGTCACTGCTCTAGAAACCAGCTGTACACTACATTTAGAGACTAGCTAGTGACCACAGTGGGACATTTAACAGCCAAAGAGCCCTCAGGACCTGGTAGAGACCAAAAGCGGAGCTAAAAGACGGTGAATACTGGACGTGCATTCGTCAGGTGATCAGAAACACGACTTCCAGGTGAATGAAAATGTTGCTCCGAAACTGCAGGATGTGTAACTGATTAACTGTTTACTAAAAAGTTAAAAGATGATATGTCAGTGTTGTGTTTACAACTTGTTCCCGTTGCCCCAGAGTGGCCAAAGAAATCAATTACCAAAGTGAAAGTGCAGTCTCTCTGGCAACTAACTTTACCCCGTTAATCAGCACGAGTGCCGATTGAATTTTAAATCCTTAATTACAAACCAGTTTGCCGTCTCTTTTCCATGGATCTGACACTCCGCATCTCTGTCCTCCACATGCCTGCTCACCAAAACTTTGCTCTGCACTCCATAAGAGTAGTTAATATGGATATGATTTGGATTGTGATATTAAATGATGCTGTGATATTGTCGCACCAAGCACAGACACTCAGACTTTTAAAAGGGAGCCGTTGTTTGAATACAGGAGACATTGCTATTAAGTAGATTTTTTTAATGTTTAAACATTTAAAAAAATTTTCACACACTTATATAAATAACCTCATCACCTAGCCATCTTGAGTAACCACGATTGGACGATACGAAAATAAAAATGATCGCCCAACCCTATTACCTGCTCAGCTTTTGTTTTGTTTGGCTAAAAAGTTGTTTAAATTGGCCAAATCTGATGGAGAAGGGAAAAGAGATGGAGAGATAAAAAAAGAGAAAGAAAAGGAACTCTACCGGGAGAAACTGAATCTCAATGCCAAGCAACGGTATTTGGATAAACTAACCACGATAAACAACACAGATCCATATGACTTGGTCACCAAATCCAAGCTGCCACTTCAACGTAAAAACGCCAAAGGCCCTCTCTGAAGCCAGCTTGTCTGTTCTGGGCTTCTGTAGAAACATGGCGGACTCTGTGGAAGAGGACCCGCTCCCTATGTAGATATAAAGGGCTCAGTCCAAGCTAACGAAAACACAACGATTCTCAGTTTCAGGTGATTATACTCTAATGAAAACATTATTATTATTATTATTATTATTATTATTATTATGAATATTATATTCCATTTCTGCCAATAACTCCCCCTAAATCCTACACACTGCACCTTTAATATACCCGTAGTGCCTGCTGATTATCAGCATATAATAATGGTGCTCTGGTGTAAAATTTATTCTGTTAATCAGAAGCTCTCTCATCCAAACATCTCATCATAGAGTTTTACAGCCAATGCCTGCAGGCATGGTTAAGTTTTGAAAATTGAGATTCTGATACACTGGAACATTTTCCAGCAGAGTGTAAACAGCTATTTTTTTCTTTTGCAGCCAAGAATGACTCAAGAAACACACTATTACAGAAAATGGGATTTTAAAGAATTGTGGAAATGTGTGGTAGTTGTAGCCCATTGCGAGAGTGAAAATGTTGTTTGTTGTAACCCAGATAGCTGCTAGGCAATGAGGGGCTGGGGTGGATACAGCATTTAGGTTCAGAGCTTTATGGAGAGGATGTGCAATTTTTGAATGTATTTTTCCATTTCTGTATTTTATAAAACTCAACTTGTAGACTGGGAACTTGCTTAGGAAAAGTCATCCATCACAAGTTACGTTATTGTATCCTGGCCTGTACTGCATCACCACACCAAAATAATGTAACTTTTAAGAAAAAATAAAAGCAGACATGATGTTCGCTGGAAAGTATTTTAATTTGTATGAAATGTGCTAAAATGTGCAAAACACAGTCTTTTGCAGCTTGATGCAGATGCATAAAGACTGTTTTGCAAGTTTTCCTCTCTGCTTCAGGCGCATGCAGCACCGTCTGCATACACAGATGAAATTAATGTAATGAATGTAATGTAATGTAATTTTCTGCCCAGCCTCTTGGGGCCACTCCAGGCTTCGCCCATTCTGGTCTGAAATACAATACATATATTCTCTGTACTGACAGTGTTTACTCACAACAGTGTGTTAGGAGAACGTGGTGCACTGATCCTTATATGAACCCATAAACATCTGCAGCACAGAATCCCAGGTCCAGAACCTTGCAGGTGAAATATGTGCCACTCAGTCACCCATGCGGCAAGCCACTCAAATAGGCATAAATCACAGGCTTTGGATCAATGCCCTGTTTCCCATAGGCAAACCGCTGTGGCACAACACAATCAATTCTTGTTCTCTGCCGCAACAGTAAGGAGGGTCGACTGGAACCAGCCCCCATCAAACATTAACACCAGCACTGAATCCGAATCAGCTCATTGGCATTCTGTAGTGAGAGGGGATTCAAGCATCTGTTGCTGTCATCAGCTGATGTAGTGACTACAATGGCCGTGTAATAGCAATGAACACAATGTGCATTTCGGCACTGTATGTCATTAGAAAATGCTGATCCAGAGAGGCCAGCCAGGGAGGAGGAATTTTAATGGCTGCAGGCAGAAGTCATAATTCAAAGGATTGATCCATTCAGAGCTCCGACACACATACACGGTATACAGTACAGGAAATTAACAAGACAGACGACCCCTACTGCCCCTATGGGAAAGTGTGTTAAAAGTATCAGAGCACCATATACTGTGTATATCTGGTCCATGTTGCTGGAGTCAGGTCACAGTCAATTGAGTTACAGTACACATCGTGGTCATGTGACCGGGTTTGTGTAAGCTATGATTTCACAGGAGGGTGGGGCAGGTTGGAGATTAAAGGAGGAAGAGTGCGTACAGTACATGACAGGTGTGTGTGTGTGTGTGTGTGTGTGTGTGTGTGTGTGTGTGTGTGTGTTCACTTCAACTCAAACACCATCTCTTAAAATCCAGGCTCCCTCTTGGGAAAACTGAACAGTCCCCCAGGAGGGAAGGAGGAGGAAACGACTGCATTCACAAGTGATATTCCTCGCTATTAAACAGGTTACATGAGTGAAATGTAATAATTTCTTTAATATAATATAACAGCACCTTGCGCCATAACCTCCTACAAGTCTTAATGTACTGCAGAGTGATTAAATGTCTCCAATAAAAACATTCTGCGTCTGGCGGTGTGTGTGTGTGTGTGTGTGCAGGCATCCACAGCCTCATCCCTCATCTTTAATATTGCTCTGATCCACTCTGTGCAGCTCATGCATACATTACATAAACACAGCCAGGCTGGCAATTTGATGGCGCAGCGGTTAGTGATTAAATCTGCTTATTTGCTGTTGGGGGGAAACAAGGACTCACAAATGGCCGTATTTCTTAGTTAGATGTGTTTAAGAGTCACCGGATGGCAATTTAAACAAGTTTCCCTGAAATGAGCGTGTGCAAGTGCCTTTTCATCAGATAGTCTCTTTTTCAATCGTTCATTAATCTGTTGAATTATTTATGTATTATCTGCTGGCAGGGGGTGGGTGGGAGGTTACTGCAGACAGACTGAGAAGTAGGAGGGAAAATTACTATGTTGCACCTTGTTGCTGGCAATCAGTGGTGGAGGAAGTATCCAGAGCCTTTACTTGAGTAAAAGTACTAAAACCACACTGTAAAAATACTCTATTACAAGTAAAAGTCCTGCATTTAAAATGATATGTAAGTATAATCAGGAAAATGTACTTAAAGTATTAAAAAGTCAAAGTACTCAATGCAGAAAAATGGTCCCTGTGTGTGTTATATTATTATATATTAGATTATTAGATTATTATTACTCGTGCATCAATGTGTGAGCAGCATTTTACTGCTGCAGTTGGTTGAGGTGGAGCTAATTGGAACCAGTTTGTACAGGCCTGCAACTAATTATTATTTTCATTATGGATTCATCTGCTGATTGTTTTCTTAATTAATCAATTGATTGCCGTCAAAATAACCCAAAGCCCAAAGTGACACCTTCACAATGTTTGTTTTGGCCAACCAACAGTCCAAACCAGAAGGTTATTAACAATTAATTAAAATTATTCAAATAATTAAAGGGAAAAGCAGCAAGCTAAGTTTGTACTTAAGTAAATCCACTTAGTTACATCCCACCACTGCTGGCCATTAATGCCGTGTTGCCATTTATAGGTATGCATAAAATTGTTTTAGTTTTAAGCACGATGCCTTTGACCTGGCTATGAGATACTAACTCACACACACCAACTCACACTAAAACACACACAGGAAGCAGCTCCAGCTCAGTTTCACCTCTTGCCGATATCACAAACTCCCTGTCAGCTGAAAATATGCTCCAGTCAGCAGAGCCGTAGCCCCTATAGCAGCAGAATAGCTTATTGCTGTCTCTTTGTCGCTGTATTCCTCTTCTGGTCCCACTGGGTGCTCAACACCTAATGAATACATATTGAATAGCTTACTCACTCATTGTCACCCGTGCACTACCTCTAACTCTCTTTTAGTGGATGTAGGCCTACAAGCTGGTGTGGATGGATGGGTTTGGACTGATGGGTTAGGCTCCAGTTGTTTTAATATTATGTCACATTACAATCTGAGTAAAAACATATACAGAGGGACAATAATACTCAGCCCGAGGCAACAAACTACCTCTTCTTTTCAAGTTAGCCCCAAGTTACACAGCTATTTACACTTGCCTAATATCTGTTTATGCTTCGTTAAAATGTTTAAAAGCTAATGGATTTTTTTACTTGCTTTCTGACACCCTCTCCTGGTTCAGTTGTGTAATTACATCATTTATAAATGTAGGTCAGTTGATGCAAGATTACAGCACGTCAGTGAGAGGAAATTCTATTATTCTCCCCTGAAGCATTCAGTGAAACACATTTGTAGGTAAGAAGACATTGTGTCTGAGTTGTTGCAGGAGTTTTGTGAAGATAAAAGATTCCAACCAAGTTCAAGGCATTTATTGTTTTGCTGTAATATAGGTTATGTTTGATCACATAGTCATGCAAATAAACCTTCAGAAACTTTGCTCATCAGCTGATCGCTTTACTGTCAGCATCTTAACAAATGGGAAAAGGCTAAACTGGCAAACTGATTCAGTACAATGCAACCTGAAAGACATTCAATCATCTCAAAAATAGCACTTTATATGACAAAAGATATCATCTAAAAATATGTACAGTGTATTGTACAGCTGTACACAGAGCATACTTTGCATATACACAAAAATCTTGTGAACTTTCCCCACAGCATCATACCACCAGCATGTCAGCTGGGGGAGGCTTTAAAGGGATCTGGCCCAGAGTGAACCTCTTGGCCTTGAACTGATTCAGTTCCTCTGGAGTCAGTTTGCTCTCAGGTGAAAACAGACTGTCCGATGCCCCACCGGCAGACGCACCTCCTGCTGCAGGTGGAGCAGCAGTTGCCCCAAACCCTCCACTCTGTCCAAAAACGCTGCCGCTTCCTGCTGCTGCAGCAGGTGCTACTGCCCCGAAACCGCTACCAACTCCTCCTCCGGTGCTTGCTGTCGAGGAGAAACTGAACCCAGAGGCAGAGCCAAATCCTGAACTGGCTGCTGGCGTGCTGGTGGTCGGAGCACCGAAGGAGAAAGAAGAAGCTGAGAGAGCAGAAGAGGCTGCAGAGGAGGAACCAAACCCAGAGGGAGGTTGTGCAGGAGCTGCTGTGGCACTGCCAAAACCTGTGGAGGATGATGGTGCTGCTGAGGAACCAAACCCACCACTTGGAGCAGCAAAGCTGAAAGTGCTGGCCTGGTCTGGTGCTGAAGCCCCAAAGCCTACATGGTCAGAAAGATTTAGAATTAGCACAGGAGCAAATGGCTAATGGCACCTACCAGCACATCTAAAGTGCACCATTTAACACATTATATCTCTTTTTTATTTCCGTACAAAAAGCCAAAGTGTAAAAACAACAATTTCTGGTTTAACGAGGGCCTATTTTCCAGACTATTTCTTGTATGGGAGCAGTCACTTCCTTTGGTCCTTTGCAAGAAAGCAAATTTAAGTGTTTCCCAAATTGCTGAGCTAGTGCTTTACTCTTCTACTGTTACAATGAAGCAATATTTAATCTTCACCTTTGCTTCCAAAGCTGGATGTAGACGATCCAAATCCAGTCGCTGTCGCTGAATCAAAGCCACCTGAAGGTGCCTGAGGTGCTGGGTTGTTTAACTCTGCAAGCTGCGAGCAAAGTAAATATAGTAAATATCAAAACATGTTGACTGTATTTATAAAAGAGTCCTTCATAAAAATAGATGGGACTAGTGTTCCAGTAACTGTGTGTGTGTGCGTCTCACCAAAGCTGTGCGGGTGGCTGGATTCATAACCTTCAGTTCCTGGACTCTGCTTCTCCACTGGTTGAGCAACTGATTGATACCATTAACCTAAAAACAATGAAACAGACGTTTCTTAGACTCTTACACATTTTAAAATACCTGCAATTAATTTTTTAACATTTTAACAAACAACACACCAGACTAATTCAAGATCAAACACTTTACTTTACGTTCTTATTGCCTGAAGAAAAGTATTAGTGATACTACACTCACATAGCTCTGCAGATCTCCTGAAGCTCTTGTGGAGTAATACTCCAGCCTGAGCTCTTCTGGAGAGAGATCAGTGAAACCTGTCGACAGAAACATCAAACATGTTCAGGTCTAGTGTCTAGGTGATCGGTATAATAAACCCTTCATTTACAACTAGTGCAAATAACAACAGAAATCATGTAAGTAAAATGTAAATTTGATACAGACCAGATAAAGATGTCTTGAAGCCAGAATAGCACGAGAAGCCCCACTGCCCCGAACTCTCCCAAATGTCCATGTCCATCTGAATGATCTCCCTGGGTGAGACCGACATCACATGAATTACTTCCTCATAACAACATTCATTTTAATGCCGCACAACTTAAGAAAAAAACACAAGCAGACTCACAGTTTTTTGTCATCATCTTCATCACCAGCTGCCACCTGCTGTCCTCCAACTCCTCCTCTTCCTCCTCTGTCAAAGGTGCTGGGAGTACCAAGCGCTGAAAATCTGTTTTGAGCGGAGAAGCTGAACTCGGAGCTCTTCACATTATCTCTCCTACCTCCGCCTCCCCCTCCTCGCCCCCAGTCACTCCCTCCTCCTCCTCCTCCTCCTCCACCTCCTCCTCCACCTCCTCTACCCCAATCAGCTCCTCCGCCTCCGCCTCCTCCTCCTCGACCCCAATCAGCTCCTCCACCTCCTCCTCCTCCTCGACCCCAGTCATCACTTCCATGAGAAGAGAAGGATGAAGGCTGGATATAGCCTCCTTTTTGCTGGGAAGGATTCACCCAAACTCTGTTTCCAAACCCTGAAACCAACACGCACCAACACCAGTCAATGTTGAGGAAAAAAAGGCTGATGCTAAATCATTACAATCATTCTGTTTGTCCATATTGTAATTCTACGACTGACACTTCTGCTGTCTGTCAGACATTACATATGTCAGTAGAATAACAGCAAACATGGTTTTCTTCCATTTTGTAATTTTCTACTCTACACTATGTTTAGCTGTCCTGTAAAGCTTGTTTATCTTTGTTTACTGACGGTGGTTGCTGCACCCCCTTTATTGCACTGATTTGGCAACTAATATGTTACACACATACACACAAAGTCTCTAGAAGTTAGAAATGCAGCCAACAACAAATACAACACTGGACATGTTTGCCGGGTGAAGCAGTCTAGTACAGCCCTGCCTTAACTTCATGAAGGTTATAATGTTCTGGTTTTGTTTAAGCTGCTTTGCAGAGATGTTGATACGACTTTATGGTCATTTTTGTGGTGCTTTGAATGGTGCTGCATTACACTGAAAGGTGTTTGGAAAGGTGTTTCTAATAGGGCTGTCCCGAATACAATTTCTGGGGCTTCGAAGCTTCAGGGAGAATTACCCACACAAACGAACACCGACAGAGAAAAGCAAGCAGGCGATAACAGGAACAGGTGAGCGTCACGTAGTGCCCCCTGGGTAATGCGGTTTATTTAGGGCCCTTATGAATCACACAGAGAACCTGATATGGAGAGGGCAGAAAAGAGTACCGGCAGCTTGTGAGAAGTGCCGGTGCACAAGAAAAAGTCACGGTACACCAAAGAGTAAGATTTAGAAGTACCGGTGTTGTGTCAAAGTCTGTTCCTCCGTCGAGATGTGTTTCCCCTTACCTTAACCTGCACCCAACCTTATCCCTAACCCCAACCAGTCAGGAGGTGGCACTACAGGAAGCACAATTCTAACAGGGGGGGAACATTATTCGACGGGGGAACAGACTTACCCCACAACACCGATGTTATACCAGATTCTGTGACCCCAATAGAAATTCCAGTTGTATTGCCATTACGTAAATGTTTTATCCTACTAGGTCACATACTTTATTATGATAGGTGTTACCAAAAATGGTTAGGGTCAGGGTACATAGTATTTGGATAGTAGCAGCTATCACTCAGGTCATAGAAAATCTGATCACCGGGTCACCGAATTTGGTGTAACACCGGCCCACTTCGAGCACGAGAGATGAGGACAAAAATTGGACTTCAAGGATTTTCCTTTTAATTGAAACAAAACCAGCTACAAAATGTGCACTAATCACGTCAAATAAATTACAGCCATAGCCCATTAAAACTAATTTGCTCATATGTAGATCTACAGACGAGCGACAAATTAAAGGAAAAACCAACATAAAGTGTTAGTGAACAGCTTCAGTGCGCCTTGGCATTGATTGACGTCTCTGGATGAACACCATTCTTCCATCCATCCATTATCTATACCGCTTATCCTTTTAGAGGATCGTGGGGGTGCTGGAGCCAATCCCAGCTGGCATTGGGCGAGAGGCAGGGTACACCCTGGACAGGTCACCAGTGTATCACAGGGCCGACATATAGAGACAGACAACCATTCACACCTACGGGCAATTTAGAGTCATCAATTAACCTAACCTGCATGTCTTTGGGTTGTGGGAGGAAGCCGGAGTACACAGGGAGAACATGCAACTGAACAGAAGGGTGGGTTTGAACCCAGAACCCTCTTGCTGTGAGGCGGCAGTGCTAGCCACTGCACCAACGTCCATGAACACCATTCTTCCAAAAGATATTCCCTCATTTGGGGTTTTGATGATGGAGAGCGCTGTCTAACACGTCGGTCCAAAATCTCCCATAGGTGTTCACTTGGGTTGAGATCTGGTGACTGCGAAGGCCATAGCATATGATTCACATCATTTTCATACTCATCAAACCATTCAGTGACCCCTCGTGCCCTGTGGATGGGCATTGTCATCCTGGAAGAGACCACTCCCATCAGGATAGAAATGTTTCATCATAGGATAAAGGTGATCACTCAGAACAACTTTGTATTGATTTGCAGCGGCAAGGGGACAAGTGGACCCAAACCACGCCAGCAGAATGCTTCACACCTGTGTGGAAGCAGCTGCATTTGTTATATTTTCCCCTCATTTATTCAGGTTTTTACTTTAATTTGTTTCTGTATATTTCATGGGCTGTTTGGGATTTCATGGGTGATGCAGGTACCATGGCAACGGTGGAAGCTTCGAAGCATCCGGGTTAGCCCTAGCATTCGTTAGCTAGCTAGTCGATTAAATGCTTGAATCGACTAGCTAGCTAACGTTACCGCTTAGTTTAAAAAAAACCCGCCCTAATGGCTCAGAAACTTAAGCTGACAACCTGAGTTAGCTAATGTTAATGTCAATAAAGGAGAAACGAAAGTTAATTCTGCCTGGTAGGTAACTTCCCAGTAAGCTAGCTGATACAGAGCTTCCCATACAAGAGACCAGCTACAGAACTACTTTGACATGTTTAAGTTAAGCTACATTTATTTACGTTACCTCCACCTCCTCCTCGAGGCTGCTGCTGAGCAGAAGAGCGGTTGTAGTTGTTGTTGTATCCTCCTCCACCACCACCACCACCTCCTCCTCCACCTCCTCCTCCTCTGTTTCCTCCCCTCGGGTGCTCATTCCAACATTTGTCTCCGTAACGACAACGTCCCTGAAGAAAGAAATTACACACCGTCATTTCCGCACGGCTTTGTTTGTGTCAAACGCACGTTTCTGCTCTCAGCTCCCGAAATGTGACCCGCACCCGGCAATGTTTTCATGCGACTCACGAAGAGGCACGAGCTGGTGTCGCAGGAGATTTACGTCATCGCAGACTATCATCGACAACAGCGACCCCACGTGGCGGTTGAGTTCATTTTCAGTAAAAAAGGCAGTTTAGGGCACAGCTGGTTTACATTATACTGAACATTCATTCAGCATTTCCTCTATTGGCCACAATGTTTCCACGAGCAGGAGCTTTGTTTCATCAGATCAAACACTGTTAAAGGTCATACTTTACTCCACAGAATATAAATGTAAGCAGTGGTGGAGTGTAAACAAGTACATTTACTCAAGTACAAATTCAAGGTACTTGTACTTTACATGAGTATTTACAATTTATTCAACTTTATACTTCTACTCCACCACATCTCAGAGACAAATATTGTACTTTTTACTCCACTACCTTTGTCTGACAGCTTTAGTTTCTTTTTCAGATTACAATTGTTCATACCCTTCCTGTCCAGTAAAAAACATGTATCTCCAAATTTGGTGATTTTTTTTTTCTCATAAAGTGAAGGATGAAGTGTTCCTTTATGGGTTGAAAAAAAACCTTCTTCTTCTTAAGATAAATAAACTATTTAAAAAAAAAACCCTCTTTGGATGAGCTGGGAAATGCATTGTCACAAAGCTGAAAACAGGCTGTTTTTCTGAGCTCACGAAGAGTTGACTTTTTAGAGATACGTGGTTCTCACAGGACAGCCACACTATAAACATATGATGATCTTATAGACCATGATGCGTTGCTGTAGATTAAACTACCCAACAGTATACAAAGTAGTTAAAATGAGCCCAATGTTAAACATCTACAGCAGTAAAATGCAACATACACATTAAAGCAGCAGTGATATTAATCCAGAAACATCAGATATAGTAAAACACTGACAGGGAGCATTTTATTGCACAATGAGTACTTTTACTTAAGTAAGATTTTGAATGCAGGACTTTTACTTGTAGTAGAGTATTTTCACAGTGTGGTATTAGTACTTTTACTTCAGTGAAGGATCTGAATACTTCTTCCACCACTGAATATAAGAATATAATATAAAATGTGACAAATGATCTGCTTCATAACCTGGCAGTTTTAACACAGCAGGTTAACCCAGTAACATTTCTGTGGTCATTACTTGTGTCAGTCCAAAAGTATTTTCTATTCTACCAACCAGTGTTAGCTGCAAAACTGGGTCAGAAAACAGTTAAAGTTCCTGCACACACACACACACAGGTGTTTTCAATTATTCAGGCTGATTAGACCTCTTAAACAGGGCAGAGCTATGGTGGAAGTTTCCAGAGGTCACCAAACTCTACACCCACAGTTGTCAGGTTATTATACACCTTGCTAGCATGGCCGGATTAACCTGTTAAGGGCAAAAAATTTCTGTCAGGCCGCTAATGCGCCTTCTACGGTGGAATAATATTACCTGACCCCAGGTTTCCTGTGTGTTAAATTTGTCACAGTTTAATTAAACACAACTTTATTTAGAAATATGTATATCATGTGACGATATAAAGTAAAATATTTAAGGTCTTTAAGAGACATGGCTACAAGGTGTAATAATGCAGATGATATTGTAATTTAATGGTTCCAATTTGTAACATTTCTAACAAATTTAAAAATTAATCAAACTCCCATTGACACACAGTGAATTTGGCCCTCTTGTTGCCCAGTTGGTAATCCAGCCTTGCTCAGTGTACCAAATAAACTGGTACCTGAGATCATAAAGTAATAATAATAGGCAGCGATGTAAGTTGTTCCACCCTAACAGGTGCAGCAAACAGTTTCGGAGATGTGAATCTTTCATGGCCTGTGAACACACACACACACACACTGTGCTGAGAAAAGGTCTAATCAGCCATAAGTGAAAACACCTGTGTGGGTGTACAATGTATGAGCATAAAGCATTAACACACCCTTGTACAGAGGTGAGTACAGTATGTCTGGTATGTATAGAAAACTTAAATCCTTCTGACAGCTTCTGACAGTCACATGTGCGTGATAAAGAATATGATGACAATATCAGACAAATGCTGTTTGGGATCTTAGTCAGAGAAATATAAATCTTAAAATGAGCAAAGATTTTCAATAAAAGCAGAATTAAAGATTCATTGTTTATAGTTTTCCACACAGAGGACAGGGGTTAACATCAAATCTATTTTCCTTAAATATTTCTGAGAAGGACGGACACATTTTCTCACTTGGCATGTTTGGGAGAAGATGCTGTTCATGCAATATAAAAAGCTTTATTTGGTATTTGTAAGACAAATTACACACTTTGAGACCAACAGAGACCTAAAAAGATTTTTCAAGAAAAAAAAACATTAATGTAGTATAAAATGCTTTTTTTCCCTTAAAACAACAATAAATTAGAACGTTAACTGACAAATAAGAAAGTGGCAGTAAGGCCATGGCAAAGGCAGCTTCATAAAACAAATACACATAATCTAAATATCAAAACATCAATACTGCATTTTAACATAATATAGCTTTTTGGCTTTCAATGCCAGTATTTCAAGGAATGTTAATATATATAATGTTATATATTTTTTTCTCGATAAATAAAATAGTTTCATTTGGATAAGGAGCAGTAGCAGCAATAAAATGCAGCCTCATTTCAAATAACAGTCCTGGCAAGAACAGGCATGTAAAAAAGTTTTCAGCACTCCACATAAACGTATAAATGTTATCAACTTTGTGTACTGTTGGCATGCATCAAAGTCTTCATTTTGTTATTAATTTAAAAAAACTTGTATCTGTAACTGTTTTCAGCTCAACCACTTTCCATTTTCAGCTGATCCAGTGGCCCCGAGGGTCACTGAATCTTCTCAACCCACCGATGAACAAAAAAGAAATTCTCATTGAGAGCTAAAAATGTATAAATAAAAAAAATGGATTTATGCAAAACAATAATAATTTGTAGAACAGATTTATGTAAGGTGCATGATCAAGTACAAAACTTCTTAACGGTTTAAAAGCTATAAAAGGGTGAGACACATCTATGAACCATGTCAGAGCTGCACCAAGTATACAAATTTACCACAAAAAATATATATATTTCCTTTTTTATACAAAAATATGAAGTGTTTGTTAAGTACTCAAAATATATGTAGGAAAAACAATAATAATAATAATATAATGATATAAAGATTTTATGCTCTAAACTATTGTAAGCTTAGTCCCAATAAACTTCACAATAAAGAAAGAAACGGACAGAATATAATCCACGAAAAAGAAAAAAAAGTGCACATGCAGACACGACTAATTTCGCCCTTTGCACAGCAAGGACAGTCCATGTACGCTGAGACAGAGGACCAACGGAAGAACTCCTGCTTCATTTCCTGTCTCCGTCCACAGCCTGCCGGTGTCTCTCCTCAGCCTCACATTGGTGGAGCTGAGCAGCTGTTCTGCCAGTTGGAAGGCCTGGTTCTCCTGCAGCAGGACCGGGAGACACTGGATGGAGAGAGGCTCGCTGCTCCCCTTTAGCTTGCACATCTGGTGAGATAGATAGATACATAGATAGATAGATAGATGGATAGATGGATAGATTATATTAGCAATATTTCCAACTCATATAACAGTCAACAGTGTAAAGATGTGCAGTGAATGGTTAACTAACCAGCGTGTCGAAGGCTTCCAGAAAATCAGGACAGCTCTCACTCAAGAGGCTGAGAGTTTCATCAGGCAGCTCTACGAACACAATACAGAGAACACACAGTAAGATTAAACTGTAGAAAACCACTTCTTGAGCACTGCCTTGTTTTGCTCAAAGCACTGTGAGGAAAATGTTTACAGCCTTCTCACCTTCCATGGCACTGACCAACAGGTGGGCTGCATTTAGGCAAGCACACTGGCTGTTCTCAGCGGGGCTCTCCGACAGCTCCTCGTGCCTGTCCATATCGAGCGTTTCACCGCTACACAAGTCCTCCAGCTAACAGAGAGGGGTACAGAGAGGAGGGGAAATGGAGAAAATTACTAGCGTCACAGATTCTGGCTTTAAATGAAATGAACTGTGGTTTTGGGAGGCTGTTTTCACAGGCTGACTAGTGGCCACCACAAGCCTGTGGTGTACTGGTCTTGGGGTTGTGTCACTGTGTCACTCACCACACACTGCAGATACGACAGAGCAGTCTTGTCCCTCAGAGTCTCCTGGAGTCTCTTGAACAAGTCACATCGAACAGACTGGGGGAGCTCTGCCAGAGGAGAAAGGTCCATCTCCTCTGACCCTGTAAGAGACCAGGAGATACTGCATCAGGTTTTAAGCTGAAGCTACACCGACATACACCACCTTTGATATGATGGATGTTCTACAGTTTGATTGGTATGTTTAAGAGGAGGGCCTCGCTGACAGTTTTTTTCTTGGTTTGTGTAAAATTCACTGTCTTTTTAGGAGTTATTAGCAATTCTAAAGCACTTCAGGTTTTTGCTCATAACTCCTGAACTGTGAGACAAACAAAATTCAATGTATCAACATGTATGCATTCAAATTTGGCATATAAATATTTGTCTTTGACTTCTTTCTTTCGTTTCGTTTTTAAGTTCAGTTGGGAACAACTGATATAATGACTGATTAATATATCCCACTGAGCAGGATAAGTATAAGTATTGTCTTCAAAGTTGCAAAAATCCCACATTTGTATGTGATAGCTTTAGTTCCAGTATTTGACACTGAGGCCGGTCAGCAGTGATGGACGAAGTACTCAAATCTTTTGCTTAAGTAAAAGCAGCAATACCGCAGTGTAGAAATACTCTGTCAAACCAAAAGTTAAAAAAGTACTTATGATGCAGAATGCCCCATTACAGAATAATGTATATTTTATTATTGGATTATAATTAGTGATGCATTATTGTGTAAGCATCACTTAAATGCTGCAGCTGGAAAAGGTGGAGCTAATTACTTTATATACTGCCAGGTAGCTTGTGAATTTCCCACCCAATCAATAAAGTTTTATCTTATCTTAACCTATAGTAATACATCATTTATTTGTTGATTATATTTTGTATTATCAATCTGAATCAGCAAAGTAACAAGTAACTAAAGTTAGCAAATAAATGTATAAATAGTGCAATATTTCCCTCTGAAATGTAGTGGAGAGGTAGAAAGTACCTCGAAATTGTACTTAAGTACAGTACTTGAATAAATCTACTTAGTTACTTTCCATCACTGCTGGTCACCCCAACCACAATTCATCCATCTGTCTATGAAAGAAAAGGGAACCTACTAAGTTCCATCATTTCAATGTTGTGTTTCACTTCCTCACAAAAAACAAAGAAAACGTGTGAATGATGTTTTGAATGAATGAAGTTATTTCCCATTAATGGGCAACTGGCCAAATGTGTGGATGAATGGGCACGAACCATTTTGCAGCGCACTCAAAGGTACTTTCTCTGGAACTGCATTCCCATTGCACTTGCCGTCCACCATATTCAAAGAGTCATGGGACGGCCAGGACAGCACAGTCGAGTCCGACTCAATGCCTCCGATTGTGCCAGGTTGTAGGCATATATCTGAGAACACACACAACATCAATGATAAACTCACAGAGGAGGAAACACGGTAAAATAGACGCATGCACAAGCATATTAGTGAAGACACAATCGAAACACATCATTGAACATCAGCCTGTGGGATGCTAAAAATGATTAATTGCTTTCTATTAAAGCTTGGGTAGGCAGTGTATTTTAGAAGCACTTTTTGTTATATTTGTTGAAATTCTCTTTACATCCCGACAGCAATCAATAAAACAAATGCTCTGACCAAAAAAAGTGGAGAAGCGATATTGTGATTCACACTTTCCTGTCCAGGCATTTGTTTAAGTACACATCAATGTCAGTTTGCCTCTCTGTAATGACACACACGCACAAACTCGCTCACCATAGTGTCCATTTTTTTTAATCTCTAGTTCCAGGATGCTGTACGCAATGACTGTACCAGATGGGATCTCCAAGGAAACGTCACAGTCCATCTCCATGTTGTTGCTGTCCTTCACACACACCTGAGAATGCACACATATACACACACGTGGTGATTAAAAATCAGATCTGACATTTGTACTGCTTAAAGATAATTTAAACAAGCAACAATTATTGATTGTCTGTGATTGTCAGGCCACATTCTTGGCTAGTATGTATGTAATATTAAATACACACACTCAAGCCCAGCCCCCACCCACCTTAACAGAGCTCCCCAGCATGCCCACTAGGCCGAGCACCCCCTGAAAGGTGCACTGCTCCTTTTTGGTCTGGGTGACGGAGCANTTATTTGCCTACATTTATTTACCATGCTGGTAATTTTAGTACTTAATCTATAAAATATTAACTGGGGAAAAATGGCTCAGCTTTCATCAGTTGTGATCGCTGGCCAGTCTTATAAGTTTAGGCGTTGGTTGGCACATAAATCTACCATAAACAGGAACATTATTAGTTCAATTAGTTGACGAGCATAAACCATTTTAAGAGGGAAATTCGGCCCCGGTGTTACAGGACAAGCCAAGAGGCAGGTGTGGGAGAAGAGCGCAGCAGATTAACGCATCATTCCCGCTGGTTGTGCGCACCAGTGAGGAGTGCGTAAAGCGGTGGTATGTGTTGCAGTCTAAAGCGAGAGGGGAGATTGCAGCACACAAACGGGATGGTTGCCGAATATCAAAATAAATTAGCGTAAATACGTAAATAAATCACTTTCACTTTCATTTCTGGCGTTATAGCGTTATTGTGTTGGGTGGGAGATGTGAGCGCATCTCTAATGAGATTGACCACAAACATGATCCCTGCACGATCTAATCTGTAGCGTTTCATTAACTCACTGTCATTCAGCGTTTGGAGAATATTTCTCCTACATTTTTGTCTTTCCGCCATTTTCTTCTCTGCTTAAGAAACTCTTAAGTCTCTTAAAAGTCCTCCTCCCTGCTCCTAACAGTTTTTCACCTTAGGAGCTCTCTTAAGGGCTAAGATGCTTTGTGAATAACTTTTATATTTACCAGGATCTACTCTTAACTTTAAGGGGAAATTCTTAGAAAACGTCATAATTCTAAGAATTTTCTTAGAATTTCG
>NTHP01000614.1:8656-20680 GCA_003416845.1 Oplegnathus fasciatus
TTTATTGTCACTGTCAAGACACCTGCAAGCCTTGGAAGAGGGTCCCTCTTGTGCAAATCTTCCCAAGGGAACTTCCAACTTTACCTAACTTAAAGGGTTTGTGGAAGTTGTTCCTTGTCCACTAGAGAGTGGTGTCATTATCTATATTTCCTTATTATTGTGAACATGTTTTTTTCATTGTCACTGTTACATTCTTTATTGTCACTGTCAAGACACCTGCAAGCCTTGGAAGAGGGTCCCTCTTGTGCTAATCTTTCCAAGGATACTTCCAACTTCACCTAACCTAAAGGGTTTGTGGAAGTTGTTCCTTGTTCACTAGAGGTTAGTGTCATAGTAAACATTTATTTCTTTTTTTTGCCGTTGTACTTTTTTGTTGTCACTGTCAAGACGCCTGCAAGCCATGGAACAGGGTCCCTCTTGTGCGAATCTTCCCAAGGGTACTTCCAACTTTACCTAACGTAGAGGGTTTGTGCCAGTTGTTCCTTGTCTGCTAGAGGGTGGTGTGGTAGTTAGCATTTGTTTTTTGTTTTTTTGCTGTTGTACTTTTTTTTTCACTGTTAAGATACCTGCAAGCCCTGGAAGACGGTCCCTGTTGTGCAAATCTTCCCAAGGAAACGTCCAAACTCACCAACAGGGTTTTTGGAAGTTGTTCCTTTTCTGCTAGAGGGTGGTGTCGTAATTGGTATTTCTTTTTTTTGTTTGGCATAGTTTTTGTTATTATCACTGGAAGAGGGTCTGCTTTCAGATATGTGGTAGGAACACATAAGCTCCAAGCTGCATGCCTACTACCCTATCTATGTCTATCTGTCTCTTTCTCTTTTCAGAACCGAGGCTCCTCTGTGCTGTACTGTTTGTTCTCTTATGACCTCTTTCTTCTCCTTTCTTTTTTTCCCCATTTTATGTCCCATTCTGTCTTTGGCCATGACTCTGTCAGTTTAGTTGATAGCATCTGACTTTGCCTCATCCAATAATCTCTAGTGCAGGTCTTCATCCTCCAGGAGACTGTTCTTTCTCTGTCTTTGTTTATATCTGTTCTTGCATTGTCTTATCTGCGATTAAATGCAGAATCTTAACACCTCTCTTTTGGTTTTGTGTGAATGGTGTGAATTTTAGTTTTTCCTTGTGTGTGAATGTGCAGTCTATCTCGTTTCCAGGTCTCTGAGATACAAAGGAAGTTTTGTGGTCGAAGTCCTATCAGCTCTAGTAGAACCTGGAAGTTGTCCTGCAGCTTCCACTGTTTACCTCAAACTGCTTTTTTATTTTCCTGACCTTCTCGAACTTCTTACACTCAATAATAATAATGATATTATTATTAGTATTATATTACTTAAAATATATAAATATAATATATAAATATATAATATATTATATTACTTAAAATATACTTATTACTTAAAATAACATCTGTGCGTTTACTTTGGAACAAAGGACCAAGGGACAGTGTATTGTCATGGATACTGTCAGCCTCTGAAGACCGTCTCAGCTGTCATTCACCTCACCAGAAAACTTCATTACAGGACGCTCGCTTATGGCCTTGTGGCTCCGCCTACCATCGACAGACAGAATTCACCCACCCTGGATGCCACTCACTTGTGTTTCGGTGTAACCACATGTTGATAGTTTTGAAGTTGTTAAAATGTTCAGAGTCTTCTCAGTGGCAATTGTATTCGACCAACATAACAGCTCCTCAGGGTGCAAGCTTACCTTTATCCTTTCATCCCAGGAAATAAATACAAATATAGCTAGATAAAACACACGGTATGAATCACAATGAATATATATGGTTAATATAATCTTCTGACAGCAAACTGTCCAGTTAATTTAGTTTGTTCTTTCTTGTTTTGAGACAAATAAAATTGAAACAAAGGGGTATATGTGCTGTAATCTAAAGCACTGTTAGTTCCCCCTTGTTACATTTAGTTACAGTGTAACTACACATTGTTTCCCCCCGGGGTATTTATTTGCAGAGCAAATGAAAATTTATCATTACCAAATTGATGCCTTGCAATGTGTTTTTTGTGGAAAAGATTGACCCGAGGTCCTCTATAAGGTACATGTTATAAAAAATAAATAACATTTTTGAGATTTTGTTAATTGTTTCGTACATCCCATTTATTTAAATTATGCAAAGAAAATCAAAATATGGAACCACGTAGTTTGCCTGTTTGTTGGTAATAAGGTCATTTTTTGAAATAAAATCACATCAGATTTATATATTTATATAACTACAGTATAAATTTTTTGTAAGATCCCGAATTGTTACCCCCTCATTCCATAACTTCACATCTTGTACTTACATATATGTAGCCTATTGGTACGTACTGTACTGGTACACTGTTAGTAGGCTACAAAAGATTACACCGTAACTCCGGAGTAATTACGCTGTACGTTGCAGGCTGTAATTTAAAGTGTTATCTGTGATGGTAATGTAGCCTGTCTATCTATGTTTCGCAATATATATATATATATATATATATATATATATATGTATATATATATTTGTGCTGACATTGCACTGTCTAAAGGCAAAGAGGTAGAACCTTTATTTTGAAGAGTACAGCACAAACATAATTGATAGAGCACAGTAGCCAATCAGAAGCAAGAGGACTCTGAAGGCCCACCCACCAATGAAAACGAAACTAAAATTTGTTTTGTTAGTAAGAACGGAAAACAAGAAATTGAGCTGAATTTGTGTTTTTGTTTTTTCCCCAAAATTTAAAAAACAACGACCTGTTTCTGGTTTCTCCCTGTGTCAATTGTACCGAAAAACACAAACTGTTAAAACGTAATCTGGTTGTTCAGCCTGTCTGAACTTTTCCATCCATCAAAACAGAACACCCAGCCTGGTCCAACAAAGGGACACTGCTCATAGAAAACAATTAAACACAGACATACACGATGGGTTAACATTGTTTCACCACTGAACTCATTTCAGTGATCATGTCACACTTAGACCTGAGGTGTGTCCCAAAAAAAAATATTGCCATTTAACATAATCCAGACAGCAATGACGTTTCCCATCAAATGCAAAACAAATTAGTCGTAAAGAAACATAATTTCTAAGAGACAGGGTTGCTGATGCTTGATGGTGGTGAACCAGCTCCAAGAAGGCCTCGGGAAAAAGGGGGAACCACTTTCTAATAAGGCACCCGTTATAAAGTGTTTGTGAGTTGTAACGAATGTCTTTATTAATTGTTAGTAAATCACTAACTAATGCTTTAAAGATCAATTATAGGCCACTAATAAGAACAAATTGTGATTTGCCAGTGGGTTGCCAAAAATCCCATTAGCAGGTTATTCCTTTATATCTGATAATAATGTTGGTAAACTAATAAATGCTTAATAATTTGTTTTAGTCTAGATTCTCTGCAGCTCTTTTCCAGAGGGTAAATGATCATACGGTCTAATCAGTCAGAGGAATTATTCACAACCTGTCAACCCAAAAGTTGCTCTCTGTAATGGCTTAGAACTGATCTGTAAAGCTTTAGTAAATCATTTATTAATAAAATCATCAATTACAGCTTAAAAACACTTTACAAAGGATGCCTTATTAAAAAGTGGAACCAATCCTTCCAATCAGCCACATTTACTGCATTTAAACTAGAAAACTTTCATCACTACAGCATTCTGCTGTATGTAATAATCTCTCCAGCATTGCTTACATCCAGCTGTCCTTGACGCCAAACCAAAATCGCTTCATGTAATGACTGTAGCTGCCATATAACTGACAAACGACTCAGCTCAATTTCAATGTGTGGTCAATGGCCTTGAGGGATGTAATCTGCTGGGCTGACCTCTTGACCTGTGACACCTCTCGCTTCGATTGGTTATCTGTCTGTCATCTTTATCCACAGCTCTCCGGCATTTCACAGTCAGGTCTGGTGCTGTGAACGTAAAAGAGCTCTGCGCTCTGCTGCAGGTCAGCTGCTACTTCATCCTTACACAGTAGCTCACATAATGGAATTAAACCCATCTGTCAGTGTTTTAGCTGCAGTCAGCAGCATTACTCTCTCACGGTTATGCAAATGGACCTCGACTAGAGTCCATTCATCTCCACTGCAGCAAGGATGTGATGCCTCAGAAATACGAGATGCTGGTGACTGACGCTGCCATGTTTTGTGAGATCTGTATCACAGCTCATTTTAATGGAACATATAGATCTTGGCCTCAGTCTACATCTTGAAGTGTTGTCTCTGCTTTTGAGTGAAGAGGCTCCTTACTCTGCTGTCAGCTACAGCCAGATGAAATTATTACCCCGTGCAGGGTCCCAAGTCCATCAAGTCCTTCCTGAGGGGCGATATTGAGTTCCAGCAGTTTAAAGAAATAGGTAGGTATTATAGAGATTACGCTTTTTCACTTTCTTGCCGAAAGTTAGATGAGAAGATCGATATCACTCTCATGTTTGTATGGTAAATACGATGTAACGCCAGCAGCCAGTTAGCTTAGCTTAGCATAAAAACTCGAAACAGAGGGAAACAGCTAGCTTAGGCGCTGTAACACAATAGGCCTACCAGCATCTCTAAAGCTCACTAGTCAACATGTTGACAGATGAGAAGATTGATACCACTTTTATATTTATCTGTTAAATAGGACTACAGAGAGCAGCCAGTTAGCTTAGCTTAGCATAAAGACTGGAAACACAGGGAGAGGGCTTGCCTGGCTCTATCAAGTGGTCATAAAATCCACCTATCAGCACCTCTAAAGCTCATGTAATGTCTATTTTACAGGGGTTACAAGATATAACATGCTAATTAGTGAGCTTCAGAGGTGCTGGTTGACAGATTTTTCTTACCCCTGGACAGAGCCAGGCTAGCTGTTTCCCCCTGTTTTCAGTCTTTATGCTAAGCTAACCATCTGCTGACTGTAGCTCACAGCATCAATGTGAGAGTGTTATCAATCAAGAAAGAGCATATTTCCCGAAATGCCAAACTGTTCCTTTAAATATGTCATTGTGCAGTGCTGTAATGTGACGTGAAGCGAGAGCTACAGTACTTGACATTTGAATCATTTAATGCTAAACCACCAGGTGTGGAGGACGAGGGAATGAGGACTTAATCTAGTTTAGTGAGACACAAGGCTTTAAATCACTGCAGCAGCAGTATCAGGGAAGCTGTGCCCATTTCCCTGTCCTACTCCCCAATAAAGTCACTTTTTGTTTATTACACAAGACTCTTCTTTTGTTATGACTCTGCAAAATATGCAGCTTGGGAGGCCACCTTGCTGAAATTTGAAATTATCCAAGGGTGAAAGAGATGGTAGCTGTAGCCCTGCCAAATGCACTCACTCACTGTAAGTGCTCTCAGTTCAGTCCTCATTTCCTGACTCCTGCCAATCTTCCCACGAGAAAACAAGAGCTTTTGGCTTTTGGCCCATCCTCACTGCTCATTGAGTCACAGCTTTAACAAAGACAATGCATGTACAAGGACATTATTTAGTGCTTACGCTGCAATAAAAAAGGCTTGCTTCACTAGAAACAGGGAAAAGAACACATTTGCATTGAGCAGTGACCTTTTGGTACATTTAAAATATTTACCACATTAAGGTGTCTCAAAAGATGTCGCACAGTTATTAGAGTGTATTAGAGAGTGTTAGAGTTGAAATGTTACTTACCTGTTTGCATACTTTGGAGAAAGTAAATTATCTGTACTTACCCTTTAGGAAGGGATCACTCTGCTTATTAATACCTAAGTGATGCAATGTGTTTAGGCTGAAAGAAAAAGTGTTTTGTACTGAGCTGAAGGAATTGTCATTATAAGTTGCAAAATTATGATGATGCTCTGTTATATAAAAATAATTGTTTTTTAATGTCTTATGCTAACAATTATGTTCACAATGTCAGTCAGTCAATCCACCACTTTGGTCCAGACTGAAATATCTCAACAACTATTGGACGGATTGAGTTCTTTTTTATTCATTAATGCAGAGAATGAATTCTACTGACTTTGGTGATCCCCTGACTTTTCATCTAGCGCCCTTTTTGAGCTTGACTCTTTCAGTTTCCCTTAGGATGAATCGTAATAACTTTGGTAAACCCCTAATTTTTCATTATTTTCACTACCATCAGGTCGGAATTTTAATGATGTTGAATATTTTGGTTTATGACCAAAACTAATGACACAACCATTTTAGTTTAGCATGTTAGCATGCCAACATTTGTTAATTAGCACTAAACACAAAGTACAGCTGAGGCTGATGGTAAACATAGTACACATTGTACCAATGTTAGCGTACAACCTCACAGAGCAGATAGAATGGCTGTAGACTCTTTGTCTTGTTTATTCTACATGTTTAATGCCTTATGTAAAGCACTTTGTGTATGAAATGTGCTATAAAAATAGACTATCTTGCCTTTCTCCATTTGAGGAATATCAATCAACTGCCATACTTTCAGAAAAGCATTAATTTATGTTGTTTAAGCTTAATAGATTCATATAATGTGCATCTGTTTGATATTAATTTTATATTGCAAAGATTTCATTCAGCATTAAAAAGTAGTTAATTTGACAAATAAAACCGTCTGCAAGGAAAAGTGTTGGTTTAGCAGATTTTAAGTGGTTTTCTCTCTGCTATCTCTGTCTCGTACTTGTAAATCAGGCTGTAATGCGTTATGGCTTAAACGTTAACAACTCTCAGGGTGTTTACAGTTACATCCGTCTTACCCAATTTCAAAGATATTTGTTGAGTAGAAATATGAAAAACCATCCAAAACAAACAAACGCTCGGCTGAACTCACAGTTGATATACATAAAGCACATCAGCATGTTTCTTTCTGCATGAGGATGTTTCCCCTCAAACCCCTGAGCCGACAGTTTTTAGCTTGGCCAATGTCCTGCTCCATCTTGCTGTGATCCATCACCAGATCTGATGGATTCTGAATCAGTCATCCATCATAAAGTCATCAACATGCAGCCTTCTCCTCCCAGAGGGGAGGTGATCTAGTGGCCGGGAGGCTCTGATTTATCTCTGTGATTCACTGTTTTCTCTGTCCGCCCTTCGTTCTCCTACCTCACCTGCACCTGCCCCCCCTCGCCCTCGTGCATCCGGACGTGATGTACTGTCAGCCTACATCAGTAAACTGGAGGACAGGTCCTGATTTGTTGAAATCAGGAATTCTTCAGCGTTATGGTGTTGTGATCGATCCAGGCATGCAGCCAGAGCTCCATTAGTGAACAAGCTGTACTGAGAGCTGCATGATGAGGGACCAGTTTCTCAGAGGGGCTTTCCTCAGTTTGACATCTTCACCATTATTCATTAAAGTATGAGCAAGATTTTTAGCATTAAGTCATACATTAATGAGATTATATATAGATATGTGCCTTTTTACCTGTTTTATTCAAGAGGAACATGACTTGTTTAGGAGCATATAGTCTATTTTAGCTCTATCATATGGGATACACGATACAATTTTATATTATAATATTCCTTAACATAACACCTTCATTTACAATAGAATCCCGAATATTTTTAAACTGTCAAGACAGGTAAACAGAGTAATTTGGACATTAAGTTTTTTACAGAAAAAAGCTTGTCTGGATGCACAGTATTTAGGTTTTATTTTAGGTTTTATTATCACCCCTTTTTGTCTTCAGTCTCAAAGTTATAATTCCTTTGCTTACACACTGGATCTCCATGTCAAAGGCGAATTTAAAATCATGCTTTTAAAGTTACTTTCACCCCATTTGCATTTGACTTCTCGATAGATGAGCAGATGCTGACCTGAAGTCTGCATGGTACATTTTTAAATAATAACCTTTCTGCAGATTTTATTCAAAGATTACAAGGTTAGGGTTAATTGCATTTGTTGCAGATTCAAACTACACTGTTGGAGCCACTGTGTTTGTTTTATTTTTTATTTTTTTGCAAAGTGGCTTTTGCACTTCAGGCCAATAGGAGGCAAAAACATGGTTATGATTGTGTAATATAATACGCCTGTGCGCTTAGTTGTGTTTGGATGGCAGGTGACACAGCATTATCTACAACTCAAACATGATAGAAGATAAAGATAATCCATAAACTGATGTATTATGTGTTATTTTGTTGTCATAAACACTGATGCATTAAGGTTTAAGTAGTATTTTAATGTTGCAGCTGGTTGAAATGAAGATAATTTTAACTATAGATTTTAGCTTCATTGGTTATTTAATCTGTAGCAATGCATCAGATTTTATAAGCTTTTTCGAATAAATGTTTTGAATACATGTTATAATCTGCAAGTAGGTAAAGCTGTAAAATAAATGTAGGGATGTAAAAAGTACAATATTTCCCTCCAAAACCTAGAGCAGAACAGTACCCTAGTAAATGTACTTAGTAACATGCCATGTGAGTCTTCTTGTGTGCACTGCATGTTTCAGACATAATACTGTACATTTTTTATACAATTAGACGAAGTAACAACTACTCCTGAATCTTTATTTTTCTTTACTGCAATTGCTTCGGTTAATTCTGAGGTAAATTAGGTTTTTTTTTATGTCTTTTTCATCTCCATTGTCTTGACTGTCTTTCATAGATTAGCTTACAGTATTGATGCATTAAATTGATTATTCTATTCTTCTTTCTACCTGTCCAATATTTCCTGTTCTACATGGAGCATCTTTAATACCACCAAGGAACTTTTACATGACAGTCCCTGCTGGCAACAGCATTACCAGCCAACAATAATGTAACTTAGACTAAAATATAAAGGTAACTGAATGTTCATGGATTACCTTTTTAACTATTCTTTATTGGCCTGAATTATAAATGCAAAGTTTGCTTTTATAATCTTCAGAAATTTAGAGTTAATGAGCTTAAACATGCAGATTCACCAGTATAGTCCTTTAAATCAACCAATGGGTGTATTTTTTCCTTCAGAACAAACTGTCTTATCTGAATCTCTACAGCTCCACAGCATAGTTTTCATTTTCTTACTGTAAGGTACCCCTACTGTTTCTCTGGAGGTTTCAAGTTTCAGGCTATATCTTTGTTGTGACTGGAGGTGCCTCGATTCATAAAACATGATATGTTTCTTTCACAGAACAACAGGATCCTGGCTCAGACCCGCAGACTGGAGTTTTCTCACCTTGCTTTGGGAAAATAAACATTATATTTCCCACAATGCCTCAATATTTCAACACCAACTTATTTAGAATTCATAGAGTTTACAACTTTAAAGCACTCTATGGAGTTTTAACTAGTTATGAAACAGTCTCAGTTTGATAATGATGCCTCTATATGACCTATAAGCAAACAAGACCAATAGCGACCAATAGCCAGTTGTATTACAGTAATGTCCACCGTGACCTAACGTTATACCTCCAAGAACTGTAAAACCACGTCTCGCAATGTGTTTCATAAATAAAATAGACATATTATATACCAGTCTAGGAGGAAGACGGCTCCAGTATCAGCCATAACCACAAACTATAAGGTCAAAAAATAAAATTCTCAAAAGAAAAATCTCCTCCTGCTTCCTTTTAACTGGCTCACGTACGACTCACTGCCAAACTTTGCCTGGAGAAATGTAAACGCAGGCTCTTCCTGTCTGTGTACAGTAAATCTTATTTTGTGGGGAATCGGACCGGTGGCAGGCATTAAGAATAACTAAATAGAAATAGCCAATCTTCTTGCTGTTGGTCTCGTTTGCTTATGTAAGTCATATAGAGGCATCAGTATTAAATTGAGACTGTTTCATAACCAGTTAAAAACTCCTTGTAGTTACTTTAACAGCACAACTTTTGGTCTTAGTACTCCAGTTTCTGTCTTGACTGTATTGGAGTAAAATCAATAAAACACAGAAAATCATAAATTGCAGGTTTCCTCATTAATAGCAGACAGTATTTTGACAGCAGTGATTTACTGATGAACCAACATTTTCCTCATAGCCGTGGTTCATTTCTTTGTTTTGACACGTTTGTATGCAGAAACGAAGTCGACACCCCATAAATCTTCTTTTAGTTACACATTATTGTGCATTGGATCAATAGGAACATTTTCTCTGGTGCCTGGGAACGATCTAAATCAGACTTATTGTCTCCTAATGACCGCACAGAAAGCTGTTATTTCAGCCTCTGCTCTGTGGCTACATTTTGCGCCCTGTGTGTTATTAGACAAGACAATTGCTCTGTCCAAGAGTGCTTTCTCTGTTTACATATTCAGGTAAATACACTGTCGCTGTCCATTACAGAGAGAGACTCTTGCTCAGCTGTTTGGGCTCTTATTTAAATTGAACTGACAACTCCAATAACGTCCATATCTGGGCTCCAACATAAACAATCACGCTCATTCTCTGCAGCCCCGAAGATTTTGTGTTTGTAACGGTGTATGGATGTTGGAAACACGTTATGTATTAATGTCATGAGGCTGAAGTGGAGACTTTTCTGCACAATCCTAACACCATCTTCAACTGAGCTATCTTCCTGATTAATGCATGATAAAGTTCACTGAATGATAATAAGCAGCAGCAGGTTGGTTGGTACAAGCAAAGCAAGCAAATGAAATAATAGTCCTGTAGTAAAATGTATGAGGTGACTTTTCCTCCAGCAAATATATGAGATTATGGGGGAAACAGGGTCACATATCTTGGGGCTTGTGCATTTCATAGACTTTGCTGAAGTCTGAGTGCAAAATTACATTAGAAACTAAGATAAATTGATTATATTAATCAAGAAAATGTAAATCAATAGTCTGGTGACAACAGTGAAGAAGCAGATTCAGGCTATATCTCAAGAAAATGCAGGATCCCCCAAATTGACTGATTAATCACTTTGGCAAGATCCCCAAAAATAATTTTATGGATCATCAGACCAGAACAGCAGTCCAGGGTGGTTGTGCTTTGTTTTAAATGACATTGCTTTTGTATCCGTTATCTTATATTTAAAAACAAAATCTACACATATGAAAGCAGGAACAAGTACTTTTTGAAAGTGCACAGACATGAGCAGAATTACGTTATGGAGGAACAAATTTGCAGTAACTAGATGTACTTTCACCTTTGCAAATAAGATTTGCAGTGACATTAATCATGCAGGAAGAAATAAAATTCACAAATCAATTATCTACAAGGTCATCTGAGGCTAATCAAAGCAATCACTGGGGCACAATAAGGCTCAGCAATGCAGCGGCCAATTACTCACTGAATGATGCCCGCAGAGCTTTGTTAAGTGCTTTTGATCTCACAGCACACCGAAGTCGATTTCCATTTTAATGTTAAATCGACAACACAAAGCAACGATACGACACACTGAAACCTGATACGGGCAAAGCGACCTTGAGAGCTTGCTGTGTCATATCAGTCAGCAAAGAAGAGGAAGAAGACAATGGTAAAATTAGTCTGAGACAGAGAGAGAGAGAGAGAGAGAGAGAGAGAGAGAGAGAGAGAGAGAGAGAGAGGTGACCCTGTAAGGCAGAGGCCAACCTGTCCCCGAACTTTACCATGAGAGAAACTTTTTTCGGAGGTAATGGAGACTCCATTCGCCACCATTACTGTGGTCAGTGGGCAGTTGCAACAGATGTACCTGATAGTTTGTCACCATTTAAGTTGTCAGGTTCATTCAATTTCACATTGTTACCGTGTGATTTGTAGATTCTCTTTATAGTGCCACATTTATCTCAGTGACAGAAGCAGTGGCTTTTCCCACAGAATTCACACATTTTTCTATTGTCATCGCCTTATTATAGATAGGTAGATAGATAGAAAAGTTAACTTTAATGGCACTCTCCTTTTCCATTTTTAAAGCACTTCTGCGAGGATTAAGGGCAGTGGTCATAATATCAACACCATCAATATTAACTTTATAAGATGGATATTACCATCCATCTGTTTAATCACATGCACTTTCTTGTTACAGCTGCCAAAAACTCTCCACAGTCATTCACTGGAGATGCTGCAATAAATTAAATAGCCAATAAGAGAGAGATTAAAGCATGTTGCATAAAACTTATTAAACTACAGCTAAAGTAGAGTTCAATAACACTGTAGATTCTCATTGATTTTTAATTACAGACATTTATTGATGCTCTGAAAGGCTGAGTGGACACAATTATGTG
>NTHP01000614.1:38352-50346 GCA_003416845.1 Oplegnathus fasciatus
CCCCCACATCCTTGGGAATTAAATTATCTTTTGTTCCAACAGGATGCATGAACACTCGGCCATCAAAGCATCAAATGGACTAAACAAAGCATTTACACATGATGTTCTGTAACCTCACCCCGCAGGTAGCAGGGGTTCCTATGACGGTGCTCAAAACCTCAACAATATTTGAGAAGAAGTGGCTGGCGACTCAGATCGATGCAGCAGCTGTTTGCCCAACACTGGAGGGTAATGAGCATGTTGGGAGAGCAGCGGGCAGGGCTGTAGCTTCCACTGAGGTCATGTCTTTAAAATTTCCTCTGGGAATTTGGGGCTCTCTAATTTGGTGTTTAATCTTGAACATTGTGGGTATTTTTTGGCTAGTTCCACAATTTGTAGACTTAATATATTCAGATTTGACTACTGTGAGGCCAATTAATTTCTCCGCTAGAATTTGTATCCTGGCAGTTTGGAGAAGGCCTTTCTTAAAACGGCTCTTAAACCTTATGTAGGGAAATCAAATTTACAGAAAATTTAACAGGAAAAGGAATAGTTTGACATTCTAGGAGTTGGATGAGGAGAATTGAACCACTCAAGTCTGTGCAGTAAACATGAAGGTAGAGCCAGCAGCCGGTTAGCTTAGCTTATAGGGGAAATCGGCTAGCCTGACCCTGCGCTCGGCCGAGAAATAGCATGGCTCAAACCACAAATTGTCGTTTTTGCACTTCAGATTTTGTACAGTTCAAACAAATCCAATATAACGTGTTAATTTGTGAGCTTTAGAGGTGCTGGTAGGTGGATTTTGTTGGCTTTGGGCAGAGTCAGGCTAGCTGTTTCCAAGCTTCATATTTAATGGACAGATATGAGAGTGGTATCAATCTTCTCAAACTCTCAGCAAGAAAGCAAATAAGCACCTTTCCCAAATGAACAAACTATTCCTTTTTAATTGACTAAATAAAATATGAAAAATTCTAATCTAACTAAAGTGGAAGGAGTCTCTGTCTGTCCTTCGATTATCTCGACAACCGTTCATGCGATCGACTTCACACTTGGCGGGTGCATTGCTGATGACCCAAGAAAGTGCAGTGTCGAGTGTGAAGTTGTTTGGATGAGTGGTTCTCGAAAGCTGCAAGCAGCGCTTGAATGGGTACTGCACTAGTTATTAAACTTTATTTGTTTGGTCAAAATTTCCTTGCACTCATGACTTCATTATATCTTAAGTTTTGGCTATGGCCCTGACTATACATCATTAGATATATCCATGTGTTTAAATACATGCATGTGTTTTGCCATTTGCGTACAGGTAGTGTTTCCTTCACTCCAAATACAATCAGCTGGTTCCTGCCGAGGCACATTGACCCTCTGATTTCCTCTGGCCAGTTTCAACTGTTGGAGGTGCACATGGGTGTCGATGGCCAGAGGCTCGACGCTGCTGAGATGGCTGCCAGACGATACTCTCTGTCTGTCAATGACATATACATCGTCGTTGAAATACCTGTCGGGGCTGTCGGTGGCTTCTTTAAGGTCAGTGGCACTGAAATTTACTTACAGAACAATTTTATATATGAATTAGAGTTTTTTTATTGTCATGCATACAATTATACACTGTCTGCATCTGCATAGGCTTACAAGACATCATACATTCATATAAGCCAGATCCAGAATGCTGCGCATACTACAAAAGTCTCAATTTTTAGACCTTCAGAATTTCTACAACAAAATTTTATAAATCATTGACAAAAACATTTACTAGATAATCGTGGAGAAATCAGAGTAAATACTCATTAAATGGTCCATCTTGATGTCTTTTTCAGGCTTTTGAGTCAAAGTTAAACAAGCAAACTTAAACACACCAAATCTAAACAACCACTTCAATTTTTCATTTTTACACCTGAATATTTCGGGGTTCTGTCGCTCCATTTCATGAAAATAACTCCCTTAAATCATAGTATGTACAGTACAAAACAGGAAGGAATTAAAGAAGGCAGGATCGATTTTAAGGGAGCCCAGACCATCTCCTCTCGAAGTATTTGATCTTCTCCCCTCAGGTCAGAGGTACAGGGTTCGCAGGGCAAAGTTCAATAGATTTAAATTTTCCTTTGTCCCTAGTGCAATAAACATGCTTAACTTGCATAAAAGGTAATTGTTACCTTGCACCTATGCACTTTTTTGGTCACACTTAGCACTGTAGCAGTTTACTGTATTGTTGTACTGTTATGTGTGTACTGCCATTGTTATCTGCTGCAAGCCAAATTTCCCTCGGTGGGACAATAAAAACTGAACTGAATTACACAGCTCTTGTGAATATTTTTGAATCCAACTTCAGTATCAAGAGAAACGGCAACAGTTCTGTGCAACTAAAGCTCTTTGGCTTCTAGATCAGCAAGATTCAGGACCAAACTTGTTTTTTAGTGTCTTTAAATTTGGGTTTGACAAGATGATGTCCTTCAGGAAAGGCCTTACTGAGGATATTTAATTTTTCAGAGTCACGTTCAGGATGATCAGTACCTCACTACTTATACAATTGAGCCAATGCTTGAGTTGCTCTGGACTGAAGACGCCACTCATGAGGACACACGATACAAAGTCCTCCTCCCCATCACAACACCATTACTGTCTCGACCTCCGCAAGTTATTGACAGTGAGTCTTATTATCTTGGTACTCTGCGATATTTAAAATATGCTGCAAGCTGCCTTCATTCCTCTGTATTTTTGCCTCACAGATACTGTTCCCAAGGAGCGATTATTTAAGGTGCTGCTTGGGCCTTTCGGCTCTGATGTGGCACTAATGAACATTACCTTCCCCTCTGAGGTTTTGTCCGTGGCGGACTGCAATGTCAGAGGCTTTAATGTCCTGGAGCACATGTCCCCTAACAGCAGCTCGAAGGTCTTCACAGTTGAAGTGCCTTTCACGGACCGTGTCGTACTACAAATGGCAAGCTTTGCTCTCCACTTGGGAAATGAAATATTGTTTTGTTTTTTCTTTCATTTTGGTTGCTAATGTCTCTGTATTTCCCAACAGATAGAAATGGGGATAACGGTCTACTCTCTTCACCTGACCTTTGGCTTGCTGGTCCTGCCAGAGTTTGCTCCATTTTCTCACACTGCTTATGTGGAAGCTAAATTAGTAGACATAGGTATGTACTCACAGATATGATTTATTCATAACAAAATGGGCACAAGAGGAATCATCCATCTTTACATCCATGTTTACTGCAACTTAAGAAAAGAGAAGTGGCCTTAATTGTCATCTTGACTGTAAACCAAAAGCTAAATTTCTATACAGTTTCTCTTAAAATCAGTATTTTATTTCCCTCTGCAGTTCCTCCCTCCATCTCTGGTGGCTGTGATTATCAAAACTTCTACGTCCTTGTGAAATATGGGACCCACGGCCTCAACTTCCAGACCATGGTGGGGAAACAAACGTTGACCCCAGGCCTGGCTCAGCAGTATGGCTTCATGGAGAACGGGACACACTTCAGTTTTGCTGTGCCATTTACAGCCCCCGATGTTGTGTTCGAGGCACGACCAGAATCTATTTTCTTGACCGAAGTGATAAATATGCAGGGATTTATCTTGGTGAAATCGCTGTGAGAGATTATTGTCCTCCATATAATGTGTGTAAGTTTTTTTTATTTTGTCATTCTTGTCCTCTTTTGTTTTTCTGATAACTTCTCAGGCTGTCGAGTTGTCGTCCATCAGGAGCAGACTCGATGTGGTTCTGAGGAATCCAGAAACCAACAAAAATATCAAAGAATTCTCCGTGGCTTGCAATTTCCTCTCAACACTGACTGGTTTGTTAGAAAAAATACACATTTTTAATGTCTGACAAACACCCAATGCATACTAATGTCTGATCCTCTTTCAGAGTGTTTTCCTAATGGAACCATGACGGCTCTGGCTGTGAAACTAGAGTCTGTTCCCAGTCTGAACCCCAGTCAGCTCACCCTCAGAGACCCAACCTGTGGTCCCTCCTACAGCGACGACCGCTATGCTTATTTTGTCTTCACTGGGAACTCCTGTGGGACAACCAGAAAGGTGGCGTGCTGCTGAATATTTTCTTGATGCAGACTGTTGACACTGAGATTGACCTGGAAAATTTAAGTTTTCCTTTCTTTTGTCTTAGTTTTTGCCCAATATGATGCTGTATGAAAATGAAATCTCTCTGCCAGATGAAGTTGAAATGAAAAGGGAATCAAAGACGGACGAGCCAGAGTATGAGTGAGTGTCTTAAAACACAGAGCTGAAACAATTAGTCAATCGTCAGAAGATTAATCAGCAACTGTTTTGATCGTTTTTTTAAAAAAATAATCATTTTTCAAGCAAAAATACCAAATATTCCCTCATCCCACCTTCTCTAATATTTTCTTTTGTCTTTATGTGATAGTAAACTGAGTATCTTTTGTTTTTTGGACTTTAGGTCAGATGAAACAAGATGTATTAAGATGTCACCTTTTGGACATTTTTCACCATTTTGTGACATTTTATAGAGCAAAACCATTTGATAAAATAATCGATGGATTAATTGATACTGAAAATGGTTATTTGCAGCCCTCAAAGCACATTTATGTCCACCTAGAAGATCTGTGCACTGGCACTAATTTTTGAACACATTTTTCGTTACTTTAGTGGAAGCTACACATGCAACACAGATTCAAAATTGGACATTAAAAGAGTAATTTCTTTCTTAAAACGTAACAATGACAATTTTGGGAGTAAACCAGGTGCAACATGAATCATTTTCTGCTGCCATCACAGATGTTAGTGGGGGGGGCAGTGACTTGCCAAAACTAAATGGGTGTCAAAAGACTTATTTTGTCAGACATGTGTGAAATGTATCATGGGTTTTCCCTTTTTCTTCAGGTTAAAGGTTTCCTGTTATTATGACATCAACAAAACTCACGCGGTGGCCTTCCACACCAGACCTCGCAGGAGTGAACCATATGCTGAAAATGCAAGAGGCGAGCTGCAAGTTGCAATGAGACTTGCTTTGGGTAATGGAAGTTCTGACTGCATTGTATTCTCACACATTATGTTTACATTTGTTTCCCAACATTAGGAATCATTTTCTCCCCCTAACTTTAAAGTGCTTGGTGAAGCTATAAAAGCACACAGTGTTCTTTCTCGCAGAGCCAGAAACTGTGAAAATAAGACTTCTTCCCGGCATGTCAACATGGATCCAGTTGCTTTTTTGAAACTTGTGCAACTCTCCTAAAATCAGAAGAGAGACAACTGTCCCCAAATTAGTAAGCTGACAGCGTCTTCTAAAGTCGGGAGGCAATCTCACAAATTAATCTTGAACTAATTGTGTTTGTCAAGTAATTGGACTTCTGACATCAAGTTCATTGACTCATCTTTAAACCTAATCACCTTAATGACCAATTTGGCGAGGGGGACGATGAGGGCAATGTACTCTCGTTCTTTGTATTATACACGTGAAGGTTCTGTGTACAGGCCATTCCTATTCTGTCTGAATCCTTAATGATAATTCACGTCAACGTGTGTTGTTTCTCTTCACTTAGACGACTCCTACAGCGTGTTTCACACAGTGGAGGATTATCCCGTAGCAAAGTACCTACAACAGCCGCTGTATTTTGAGGTGGAACTGATGAGGTTCACAAACCCCAAAGTAACGCTGGAGCTGGAGAACTGCTGGGCGACGCTCGATGACGACAGGACGTCTCAACCCAGATGGAACCTCATCATTAATGGGTAACTTCTCAATGTCTGCCTGCTGGGAGGTTTGCCCCCATATACAAAATGTAACAGTCAAACTTAAGCAATAAGAACTGAAACATGGGCATTAGTCTTTTTCCCTCCATAATGGACATGGTGTCCAATGAGGCAGGAGCAGGATATTATTGATGAAATCATCAATTTGGTGGATAAAATGAAGAGAACATGGTAGTCAACCAGTAGGAGGAGTGTGCTCATTTTGCAGACTTGGACATCTTTAAATAAAGCGCCCACTAGTGTATTTTTAATTAAACTCATTTAATTTTCCTTTCAGCTGTGTAAACCAAGTGGACCCGTACCAGGTGATCTTCCATCCTGTTTGGGCTGATGCCAGAGTTCAGTACCCTTCTCACTTCAAGCGCTTTGAGGTCGAGATGTTTGCCTTCGCTGAAGACCAAGATAACTTGAGTCGCCAGGTAATTTTTTAGCTCTAAGAATAGATACACTTCTGCTCTTTTTAATGTTTTCAGATATGGAAAACTAACACAAAGCTGTACATATCGATCACAATAGACCTAAATCTCTGTTCATTTCTTGTAGCTCTTTGTCCACTGTGATGTGGTGATCTGTGATGCCAGAAATCCACTGGGTGGAGCTTGTAACAGGCAGTGTTCAAACCAGGAAAATAGGATAAAAGGTATGACATGTCTGTGATTGGAGAAACAAATTTTTCTTTTAAGTGGCTAAGAAATTTGTTTTTCTTCCGCAGGTCAAAGACGTGCTGTTTCGGAGGGCCACAGTTTCAAACACGTGTCATCAGGACCCATACTTATAAGTTAACAAATGACTAATAAAAGTGATTTTTAACAAGATTTCACACTTGCATTGTTTTCTTAGAACTTGATACAATAGCAAAGGATGAACGGGTACAAACACATGACAGAACGAACAGCAGATGTCAAATGTAGCTAAAAGTCTACCAAGATGCTGTTGAAATTCTAAATGCTGTAGTTAAACGCTAAGAAATTCTTGTGATACACTTAAAGAGAACTTGCTATAGTCCTTATTGGGGAAAATAAAATGTTTCAGGCTTTTGGTGTGTAGTCTAGACTCTTATGAGCTCAAACCCCTGAAGGAAGGAAAGACATCAACAAGTATAATTTTATGATGGATGCAAATGTTTGTTCCATGGAAGTCAACACTGCTATTCTAAAGTGCTCCTGCTTCTCTTTTCGGTTAATATAGTTGGCTGCTGCCTAATAACAGACTGTTTAGACACAAAATGGAATTACTTGTTCATTAAATACTTAATGAAAATATATAGTGTGCAAGTTTCAGACTGTCTGCAGGATTTTACACAGCAGTGGTTTCAATGAAAACAAATCTATTTTTCATTGATCTCTTGGCCACTTTCAGTCTTACACAAACATGCATGTACATTATGGAACTCCATTTTATTGGTGATAATTAATGATGCATTAAGCATACCAACTTAATGTTCTGAAATATTTCAATATTATATGCAACAGTATCTCTCATTTTCGTGTTTGAGTGACAGACAGAAATGTTCCAAGTGTATGGAGTCATTGATAGGAGACGTAGGAACTAATGATAGATTGTACATTATGGAGCTACAATTGTACAACTTGAACTTATACCAAAACGTTCAGTCAGTTTCTTGTGGAAATCTGGACTCTGTGTCCTAAAGGAAATTAATTTGATTTTACCAAAACCTAAACATCTACAGATTCTTATACTTGTGTATTGACTGACAACTAAATATAGTAAGATGCAGAAATGTTTATTTGTGAAAACCTACCAAGTTATGATTGGTATTTTTGGACTATAAGATGAAGTTAAACTTGAGGTTTATTACTATGTAAAGTGATTTACAGAGTGCACCATTAGTGTTCACCCAGATTTGCTAATTTTTCAGTCTAATCTTAGGCAGTAAATCAGTACATCGCAATACCTCAACATTACACCTCCTTATATAGTCTTTCATATGCACTTATCTGCCATTTCTTTTATCACTTAACAATGTCTTCTATTCTATCCTGTTACTCTGGATAATCCATACACACTATTGTCTATTTTTTGGCAGAAAGCAGTTCCAGTGAAAACTGTTCAGAGGTCTGAATCATAATATATAATAGTAACTGGGACAGATTTTCTGGAAGACTGGTTCTTTGAGTTTCCTAATTTAATTCTGTGAGAACCACCAATAAAATTCCAGTCACCCACACAGTATTTGGGTGGAGGCAGAAAGAAAACCTGGCAACGTAACCATCTGCACAGCTGGATCCCTCTGAAATTGTAGGGTCATAATTAACAGAGGTTCTGCAACACAGCCTAGATGTTAACATCTGGTCCAGCCAAGCACAAAGTAAGACATCACATGAGGCCATATTTCAGAGATTTTAAAAAAGGCAAATTGCATATTTGAGCTCAAGAAGGCGATGCACCTTAGTTTAAGGCTCCTTTAAAGAACTCAAAAAAAACAAGACAGGGTTTACGAGTGTGCATGGGCCACTACTCCAACTACTAAAGGAAATCCATACCATGGCGACATTAATCCTCCGAACAATTTATAAAAATTGCTTCTTGCAGCTGTAAGTGCATTTGTCTGTATACAAAAGTCATTTATTGTTGATGTAGCCAGTCTGCAACAGCTCCTCTAGGAATGCTAGTTAAAGTACTGGAGGTCATGCAGACATTAAGTATGCCAAAATTCACTGCAGTAAATCTTGTACCACCTTATGTAATGCAGGTTGAAATATGTCCTTTCGCTTTTCAAAGTTTAAGCACAGACTGGTCTTTTAGGCAAAGAAAAAAGTAGACAAGTTTAAGAAACTTTGTTTATTCAGAGGTTCGACTGAGTGTTTAATAGTAGAATGGGTCTAGAAGAGATCTGCCTTTGGCGGGTCGAGTCTGCATGTCTTTGCTCTGGAAACACAAGACAAAGATGGATCATGAACGGCACGTAGACTTACTTTGAACAAACAAAGTTTCAGTCCATACTTAGTCACACTTACCCCTTTTTACTCCTTTTATCCCTTGATGTCTAGAGTTACTCATGCCTGTAGGATGCACACACTGGCCTCTACAGGCACCGTCTGCTTGGCTGGTTGTGTCACAAATCATTGCATCACAGTGGACATAAATCTGTGGACGGACAGAAGGATATATTACGCAGGGCTACATGCAGCTGTCCCATGTGCTGCAGCCAACAGACGCCTCATTTAGGATGTATGAATCTATTTCACCTTGTCTTTCAGAACCTCTTCTTCTTTAGTGAAAGTGAACATCTTTACAGAGAAGCGTTTGATGTGGGACGGGACCGTAACCCTGGCATTGCTCACGACAGGATGAAAGAGGGTCACATAGCTGTCATCACGGTTCTCACAGCTAGTGAAGGAACATTAAAAACTAGTATTTTTGGATGCATTATTGCAGCCTTTACATCCATAAAACTGGGATTACTACCACTGTCTTGTGACTGGTGTTGCACAAATTGATGTGAATACAAAAAGTAAATTTTTGAAAAACTCATTCCTCAGATCAAAATGTCTCCTTTAACAGGACAGATGTCACATTTAAACCCACTTAAGTGACAAACTTAAAAATAAACTCCTGGAAGTAAACCTGAATTTTGGAGATTGCTTTCAACATTGCATTGAAACTGAAAGAGCTTTGGCGTTAGATTACGCTGTACATTACCTGTTCACAATGATATCCCAGCTGGGCAGAGAGGTCCTGTCTTCATGAAGGGTGGCCCAACAGTTATCCAAGATGAGCTCCAAGTGTGGGTCAGTAGACTGCATCAGCTCCACCTCAAAATACAGAGGCTGCCTCAGATATTTCACTACTGGATAATCTTCTGCTTGGTAAAAGAGGTCGTACGATGAATCTGGAGAAGAGTCCCATTAGAGAAAGAGGAAAAAAAAAAAAGCCATTGACCACACAGATATTAAGTGTGTTAGTGTTTCCTAGGCGCCAACAAGATAAAGGATGTCCATTTAGTAAAAGTCAACCTTACCTTGGGCTAGCCTCATCTGCACCATCAGCTGTCCTGAGCCAATCTCTGCTGTGGGATCATGGCTTCTTGGTTTATAGCTGAACGCAACAGTCTGAGTGTCATTGACCACATAGTAGCAGGAAACCATTTGCCTACAGAAAAAACGAATACATGCATACAAACAGATGTGGTTGACCTCAAATCACTGAGTAGACGGTAATCAGGATAAGATTGGACGAGTCTCCCTACTTATAGTCAGGATCAATTGGTGACGTGTAGGCTGCTCCCTTGTTGTTTCTGTCGTTATAATATAGACCAATCTCATTTTCATACAGCATGTAGTGGTCAAAGAACTGAAAAAAGACAGACGGTGTTAAAACGCTTAACAAAAAAGGCGCCTTAATTCTAGAGATTAAACTTACTGTTCTAGTGGTCCCGCAGGAATCGACACTGAAAGAGAAGTACGCAAAGCGGTCGTCGCTGAACACCGGTGTGCAGGACTGGTCTTTTAGAGTCAGCCAACTCGGGATGAGATTGGGCACCGATTCCACCTTCACAGCCAAAGCGGTCATTGTTCCATTGGGGTAGCACTCTGATGGTAGAAGAGACAATCAAGAAATGCCCTATAAACCAAGCAGCAGAATTTTTTTAATTTCTTACTAGTTGTCGTCAAGGGGAAGTTGCAGGCGAGGTAGAGATCAGCCAACACCCAGTTGTTGTTGGGCTCGAATAGAAGCAGGTCGATTCTGGCTCTGACTGAGTCAGAGGTAATCAGCTGTAAGACAGAAAGGGAAGTTATCCAGTGCAGATGATTTATGGCCAGATTTTGAAGTTTCTTGGCATACCTCGAATGCCGTGTCCACGGCAGTGTATGGCACTATGAGGCTGAAGTGTGTGCCGTTTTCTTGGAAATTGTAGCCCTCGGCCAGCTCAGGTGTTAGCTGTGTAGGTCCAACCATGGTTTGGAAATTGCTGCCTTGATTGCCGTATTTCACGCTGATGTAAAACTGGTTCTGGTCACAGGTGCCCGTGATGGTGGGAAGCACTACAAGCAGAGAATGTATTATATAGCTTTCTCCCATATGTCTTAACTAGTTTAATTCTGGAAAAGCAGCCGTTATGAACAAGATATTGTCAAAAGCAAAGAACCAAATAAAGATAATCTCACCAACATCCTGCAGAGAAGCCTGCAAGTCCACTGGGTGGGCAAATGGAGTCTCTTCAGGCAGGATGATGAACCCAAAGATCAGAGGGAGGAAGTAGGCTGTAACCAAGGGTTCAGGATTCTGCAGATAAACAAAGCTCAGTTGTGTCACTGAAAACACTTCAGCGGGTATGGCGTGACATTTTGCATATATAATTGCCAGTTCACACATGTTTCAGGACAGTGTCGGCATCAAAGGGGACTTGTAGAGAGAAGCTCTTGGTTCCATTGGGGAAGCTGTGCTCCTGGACTGTGAAGCCTCTGGCATTGCACTCCTCAACAGTGAGGACCCCAGTGGAGAAGGTGATGTTTCTCAGCTCCACATCATGAAGGAAGGTCCCCAAGTGAACACTGAACACCCGGTCCTCTGGGACAGTATCTGAGGAACAGAAAGTGGCAGGTTTACCTTCCACACAAGCCTGAATTTCTATAGACAAGTGGGACTTACTATCTTGGACATGGGGAGGCCGAGGCATCAGAGGGGTGGTAATAGGGAACAAAACCTTGTATCTGGTGTCATCCTGGGTGTTATCCACCCTCCATAGTACCTCAAGCATGGGCTCCACAGAGTATGTGATGTGGTACTGGTAATCTGGGGCATGGCTCTGCAATTATTCATGGCAATTTAATAAAACATGCAAATGGACCAGTGACCAGAGTCTTGCATAGCAAATCTAGAGACTTCCCCAACCTTGTAGTAACCATCAGGCGAGCCCACTGGGATCTCAATGATGATGTGGAAGTCTGTGGCAGATAGTGTGTACCCATGTGTGGCCATCTGAGATTTATCCAGCCTCTGCCCGTTGATGCCCATGTGCATTTCCAGGATTTTAAAACTGCCATCTATCAGAGGTGTCACGCGACGAGGCACGTGCCAAGAGATTACATCCTCGGTGAAGAGGACGCCACCTGATGATAAAAGCAACTGTTGACTTAACAGTGCAACAATTTAACAGTAATGTATACTGTGATAACCACAGACTGTTCGAGGCCCACCTGTGGGACAAGCAGCTGCCAGGTTCACCACACTCAGACCATGTGGTGCCTTGTAGTAGGCGCTCACCTTGAAAACTTCCATGGGGATTCCAGCCACCTAAAGGAGGATTAAATGTCATTT
>NTHP01000614.1:56647-70832 GCA_003416845.1 Oplegnathus fasciatus
AAAAAAAGCCAAACATGACAGGGGTCACTTGTCCCAGTGATGAACCCATCTGCTCATCATCAGATTTTATACTCACTGATGGCTTCCACCTCGAGCTGGTTCCCCACTGCTAGAGCCTTGTCCAACGACAGCCTCATTAGATTACCCGCACAGTCTGACCTTAAACCACTGCCTGCTAAAACAAAACGCTCATTAGGAAGTAAACTGACTTACAAAAAGGTGATAAAGTGATTTCATGTGGATGAAGACTTACTTGACTGCGAATTGAGCTTCATATTTGGCCTTGCTTGACCCAAGATGGTTACTGCAGCCACCAAGTTCCACACCAAACTTCAACAAAATGAACACACAATTTAGAAACATTGAAATAGGCCACAAACAGTCACTAAAAAGGGAACAAGAAAGTAAACTTACATGTTCTCAAGCCTCCGCATGTTGCAGTCTGAACACAGCCAAACAAAAAAAACTACAGGAATCCAATCACTATCAGAACTGGGCACTGAAACCCCAGCAAGCCCCCACCAACAAACCAACTCTGAAGTGACGGGGCTGACTGCTTTACTGTGCCATCACCAGCTGCTTTATATATCAGTTAATCACAAGCCCAGGTGAGGCACATCAGTGATTCTCTGCCCACCTCAGATGCACTTCCTCATGAAAAAAATCTGTATATGTGCAGAATAAATACACATTTATCAGCAGTGTGATCAAAATAATTTATTGTTCACTGATTACAAACATATATACATTTGCGTTTGGCATCAAATATATATATATATATTTTTAAATAATTCAAGAAATCCAGTGTCAAAAGAATCTAGGAAGAACAATAGATGACTACATTTACTTATATCACCTTGTAAAAAGTGACTGAGTTTCAATTTAAGACACAAAACCTGCTGAGAGACGCATCATGACTGCATGCTAACGCTTGATTATGGTTTGTTTATAGTCACAAACCTCCACCCAATGTCTTTATTACCGACAGAAAAACCGAAGCTCATCGTTTCATCTGGTGCGCCTGGGTCGATCCGTCTGTCCACTCGCAGACTTGTACAATGATGTACTTTCATTTACGTCAATGCTTCACAAGAATCCAGATGAGCCTGATCCAATGAGATGTCTACTTGCTTTCATGTGCTCAAACTGTTTAAGCTTTATGTTGTTTGTGTTGCACTCTGTTTCACGCTGACACCTTTAAATATTAAAACTGTTCATCTTCAGATTAAATAATTTGCTACATGACAGCTGTACAGAGATTTAAGAGAAGAACGTACATCTTTTCTTCGGCCACCAGATTCCAGGATATATAAAATATGCACTCAATAGTTCATGAGGTTGTCAGTATCCCCTGTTTATCTTGTGCTGCTGGTCCAGGAGTGTCTGCTGCAGGCTCACTTTGGCATCTTCAAAATCTGGATTGAGCTTTAACGCTCGCTGGAAGTCACTCTTGGCATCGTCGAAAAAACCTTTAAGATCATAAAAAAAAATGTAAATACATAATAAAGAGTATAAGCTTATGATTTGTAATGTGCTGCCAATAGTCTGGGCACAAGCGAATAAACAGCTCCATCTAGTGTTTTAGGAAAAGAACACACCAAACTGACTTTGCACACACACAGCATCATCCTAACTAATCTCGAGATCACACCATAGGTGAAGGACATGGTTACTGGTTTTAAAACTATCTCTAATCTATATTAACACACAGCTGGTTGACTGTGCCGGCAGCTACAAATGCTAAGAAACAATCGCTGACACCAAGATGCAGAAGTATTGTGCAAAAAGGGCAGACAGGAAGCTTGTGAAAAAGCTTTATTTGATAAAGGAAGTGTAGCTCTTTTTTTAATGCTGATAACACTCATGTTTTTACTGTATAAGAATGAGCCCATGTTTTTTCACTGGTTGGCTTACTAATCTCAGTGTCTGGTGAGTCACAGGGAGGATCACAGGAGTCTGTCTGGTGTGTTTGATAGAAAAGGTTTATCCCGTCCTTGCAGGCTACTTCTTTCATCTCCACTGCAACAATATTATGAAATAGACATTTTGAGGAACTTGAACTGTTGCTGACATATGTTTGAGTGTTTTTACAGTCTTTTTCCTTCAAGGATGTGTATATGTACTTTCCAAATCTGAATTGTACAGATGGATGACAAATTAAAGAAACAAAACATGAAGTGGCGCTGTGGGCCCCTACTGACCCAGTACCTGTTTTTGCCACTCTTTGGTTATTGTGTATTAGTTAATAATTACTTTGAAGTAATGTGATTAAGTACAAGGTTATTTGGTAAAATGCACCATGTAAGCACAATATAAATTGAAATAATAAAAACCTTAAAACCAGGTTTCAGCTCATGGCCCCTCTATAAGACAGGGCCTCAAGACTGGGTCAATAATGCAAGTGTTGCCTTATAATTTGCCAATGAGCTAATGGAGAGAGCTGTCTAACATATCAGTCCAAAATCACCCATAGGTGTTCAATTGGGTTCTGGAGAGTGTACAGGCCATAGCATGTGATTAAAATCATTTTCATGCTGATCAAACATCTGCATTGTGTGTTTCTTCACTTATTTACTCTGGGTTTTTCTTTTAATTATTTTACCTGGTATGGATTTTGTGATTATGTCAACTGTAATTTCATTAACTATAGATTCCTCCTTGAATACAGTTTTAATTTCACGTTGGACTTGAATTAATAGTGAAACAAAGAGGACAAAACATTGGAACACATCATAAATCTGACGTTTATTTTGAAGCAGGTCCTGAGCGGAAGTCGTTTTGCTCTGAGTCTTGAAGATGACAGACAGCAGCTGTCTACAGTGTCACTGTGTACTTGTGACTGAGACTGTACCTAATCCTTACCTAGTCTATAGTGGATGAGTCCTCTGTTGTAGAAAGGCGTTTCAAACCGGCTGTCAGTCTGTATGGCGGAGGTGTAGTCCTCTACCGCTTCATGAAAATCCACCCGGAGGTACTTGATCTGTCCGCGGTTGTTATAAGCAGTGGCCAGCTTACCAGCTTCACACGCCCTGTGGAAATATGACACAGTAAAAGATGGCTGCTATAACAGTTAGCTAACGGTTAGCAGAGTCCGGGTCACAGAATTCGACGGGTAACAGAATACGGTGTAACACCAGCTCGACTACAGTAGCTGACCGTTAGCACGTTTAACTTCTCCAAAAAGAGACAAATAGTACCCGGACTGTGAGCAGGAAGAGATAAACTTCGTGTACAGAGCCTCTGCCTCTTTGAAATGCTGCCTTTTAAACTCAGAGTGAGCATGTTCGAGTATTTGGGAAATATCTTCCTCCATGAGAGTTTGTTTGGTCGTGTTTGTCAACTGCGGATGTGACGTCATCCGAGAGAATGTCTGAAGTGGGCGTGGTTTACCGTCAACAGACTAAAATCAAAATACTGTAAATATGAATATTTAAAAATATTTTTTAATTGCATCTCATATAACGTATCATTTTGATTTTACTCATGCATTACTATTGCTTTGCACTATTATCATGTGCCTCAAGTTAAATCCACTTGTGGTTAACTACAATTCCTCCATATTATTCATATTAATATTTAATATTTGTAAAATAGTAACACAGATACACCTTTCTCTACAGTTTTTTTCTTCATTTTTAAATAAAATTATAACATAATAACCAGGACCTTGCGCTCTCATTAATATGTTGCACCTCCCGTTGTTCATTCTGTGTGTGTATATACAGAATCAGAATTAGATTTATTGCCAAATAGGTTTTCACATACAAGGAATTTGTCTTGGTATGTTGGTGCATAACAAATAAACACAGTCAGGAGAAAAAATAAGAAAAGGGAAATGTGAAAGCAAGTACTGCGAGTCAGAAGCATAAATTAAATATAAAATAGACAATAAATATGATAAAACATTATAAAATAAAGATATAGACAATGTGTACAATATGGCTGTTATTTAAATGAAAGAACTGTACAAATTTATGCAGGAATATGCAAAATATATACCGAGAATGTGCAAAAGGTCACAGTATTGTTAGTCAGTTGAAGATTAAGGAACATTTGCAATGTGCAAAGATAAAGTCCAAAAGATGTGTGTTAATGTAACGCATTGAGTCAGGTGAGTAGACATTAATGTAACATGTATAGCGTCTATATAATTTTTTATTTTATTTTAATATGTGTGTATTTTATTTTACTGTGTATATGTGTATGTATACATATAATATACTATGTATACATTTATTTTAATATGTAGAGCGAGCATCTTTATTACAAAAAATTATTTGATTAAGATTAATAAAGCCCTGCAGTATATTTTCTTATCTGAATTTTATTTCCATTATAATTTAAGGTAAGAAAATACATTTTCATATCAGACCCAAAACATTGGTTGACCTTTTCTGCATGTAAAAAGGTGGATAAACGATGTCCCACAATATTATTTCCCTTTAGATAACTCAAAATAACGTGGTGATAATGTGGTGATTAAAATTCAGACCTTACCAACTGATACAACAGATTTCTGATGTGTAAAATCTGTTTTTCTTTTAACAGCAGGTGGCAGACTTGACTCAGAGCTTATTGAAACTAGACAGTGAAGTCATCAGTGCAAGTACTGTAGATGCAATTGAAACAAGTTCAAATTATATATAGTATAAGCTTGAAAATTCAGTCAGTGGCTTATTATGTGGCATTATATTATCCTAATAATGTAGCAACGGGGTTATTTTTCATTTTAAAGAAAAGGATATGACCATCACAGGCTCAAACATCTGTCACACCAGTTTCAGGACAATGTGGACACTCGCTGCAGTAAATGCACAACAAGGAGGCAACCCATAAGCAAACTGGTGAGAAATTCTCAGACGATCTCCCAGGTGAAGAAGCCAACTGCTCTGGCGAAAAATGACACCTTAAGGAAGTAGAGGTCACTCAGCAGCCGTGCACTTCCCTTTTGCGGCCCATTTATCACCAGACTGTGTGGACGAGTTGAAACAGATCAAACGGAGACCAGTTTGACCCAGAGAAAAGAGGATGTAGTCTACTGGCTGTTGACACTGCTGAAAAAATGGCAATAACATACCCTCTGGAAATGTAGGCCATTACATCACATGAATCAAGTTTTAGGATCACAAAACATCCAGGAGGTCACAAACTATTTAAAAAACGAGAAAGTGCACATCTCTGAATTCATTAAATAACAAGACTCAAGTGCTTTTTAATGCATTTGAATGTGACACAATGACCTGGTTCCTCTGTGTTAGTCATTAGAGATCAGATTTCTTTATCTGAGGCCACTCAAAACTTCCTGAAGCTATGGAAAGTCTTTAAAGGTTTATTTTGGCAAGCGTGACCTGTATACCTGAAGCAAAGACTGTTGTGTTCAGCAGCACCGGGAGCTGGCGCTTCTTCTTGCGCCCTGAATGTTGCTGTTTGCTGAGAGAATTAACACAAAGTATCAAAGTCCACTTTGGTCTGGCAGAACCAGGACAAACATCCATCACACACCTTCATCCGGGGAGTCCTCTTCACTAACAGACACCAGCACACTGCACTTATCGCTACAGTTCACCTTTCCCTGCTGTCAAAATGACAAAAAACAAAAAGAAAACTCTGATACAGATGCACATAAAAAGGCTTTGACAAAAAAAGGTCCACTCACTAACTTTTTCAAGAGCTTTTAAACACAATTTCTTCAGCGGAGGGAGCTGGTGATTAAAGTACTATTTTCAAGGTCAGGAATAAACTCATGTTCAATAAAAAAGTTTATTTGAAACAGAATATTTATAATATTTAAGGGTTGGTGCATAACAAATAAACATAGTCAGTTGGACACAGTCTGTTGTCCCTTTTCTTTCACAGCTTTTTGTTAATATATTAGCCATCTTCTATCTTAGTATTAGTTCATAATATCATAAGTATTCAGCCATTAGTATCAGCAGTAGTTTTTAGAATTATTTTTTAATGGGCCACATTAAAAAAATACTCAAACAAAAATACACAAAAGCTTCTCAGTTTCTCTAATTCCCTTTCTATGAAGCTGTTCGTCTGCGTAACATCCGAGTTTAAAGGGTGGAACAAAGTCTTTTCTAATGTTTCTGACTGCTGGAAAAACAACAATAAAAGGAATATTTTGGGAAATTCGCCTTTTCACTTTCTTGCCAATGAAAAGTGTAATTTTTACGCTTCGAAAGAAACGAGATGTAACTTGTTAATTAGTGAGCTTTAGAGTTGTTAGTAGGCATATTTTATACCTTTGGACAGAGCTAGGCTAGCTGTTTCCCCCTATTTCCAGTCTTTATGCTAAGCTAAGCTAACAGCACTCGATGTGTTAAAGGCACAGTCTGTGCCTCAGATGTGCCTAAGTTATGTTTTTATAGCTATAATGTCTGTGGAGTAGTATTGTGTTTGTATTTGCTTTGACATTGTTTGACCTTGTTTGACATGCATGGTGGTGTATATTTGTTCTTTTGCTCTCACTACATTATTGCTCTTGTTTGTTATATTTGTAGTGTCTTGTAAACCCATGCGGGCTGAGCACCTTTTGGTGCATGACACTTAAACATAAATGACTTACTTACTTACTAACAGTCTCCTGGCGGTAGCTTCATATTTACCATACAGACATGAGAGTGAATCCTCTCATCTTACTCTCGGCAAGAAAACGAATAAGAATATTTTCCCAAAACGTCAAACATTCCTTTAATACAAACTATCCTACAGGTGAGGATAACAAATGTCCCCTTTTTGTACAACCACATATGGTTACTCTAAACATCCTCAGTCCATTTCTCAGCTTAGTATAGACATTTGTGAGGATCGCTAAATGTTCATGATATAAAAACATTTGAAATAAGCCTTTATGACCCTTACAAAAATATCAATGAAACAAAGCACCATTCTACTTTTTTCAGATATAGTTGAAAATTCAATTCTAAAACTTTCTGAACATCGATGCATTGCACTGAACTTTACGTGTCTTTTCCACTTCTCAGAGGTGTGTGAGTCCCATTCATCTTCTTCCCCTGAAACACTGGTGGGCTCACCTCTCTGACCGCCTGTGTGTGTGGTAACCATGAAAGCCACTGAAATAGCAAACAAACATAAAACAGCTGCCTGGTTAAAGGAGGGAGGGAGAGGAGCCAAACCAGACTAGAGGTAAACGTTGGCGTGTTGACTCTCCACCTCACACAGACGGAGCAGACAGAGACGCTCTGTTGTCGGCCCTGTTTCAGGCAAATAAGCTAACTCATTCCAGAGGTAACATGATGACCTCTGTCTGTTGTTTTTTTGGCATCGCTGAAGGTGTAAAAAAGGCATGATGGTGATAACAGGGTGCCAAAACAGATGGTGGTGTAGGAAAGTTGTCAAAATAATTACCATCCAAATTAATGTATCATCTCAGGTCAGTCAAATGAATAGCTCTGCTCAGTCATGGGTACATTTAAGACTTTAATCCATCTTTATTTTGTATGTTTAGTGACTGAATGGGGGGTTAGGAAGTGATCGTCCCCTGACCTCAGATGTCAGAACGGTTTGACTGCTAGAGTAAATTATAACACATTGTTAACAGAAATGTCAGAGCTTGACCATCGTGTTTACATTTCTATATTGACACAGAAATACATACATGGCATTGAAATTTACAGTTATATAAGAGAGACTGATATAATGCCTCTTTTGTATCTACAGAATATTTCAGAGCGATAAGTCGATTCTCCCAAATACCGACCGAAACTTTATCTTCATTGAGGGTCACAGCAACAAGGCTTCATAGAGATACAAAGTGGAATTTATATATTTAATTATCATTTTTATTAGAGGGAATTTATTAAGGGAATTTGGGTTGAATTATCAGAACTCATCATAAGTCAAAATAAGAAAATGCATGTTTAAAATGCTTGTTAGTAGTTAATGTATTAATAAAAAATAGTGTTTTAAGTTACAATCCTTAATATTTTCATGAAACTGAGACATATGATTTTACTATTTATGGTCTGAACTTTTTAAAGCAATAGCCATTCAATGTATTCACATTCTGTCATTCCCTCTCTATATAGTAGTTTTCACTGTTAGTGGCAGACTCTGCCATTTCCATGCTGCATTCAAATTGCTTTGCACAATAAATTCATTGCATATAAATCTTTGCATATAATCCAGTGTTACTGTTTTTAATTTTATTTATATGAGCTTCAATGTTTAGCCTCACAAGATCAAGAAAGTGTGTTTTCACACATAATAAAAATGGCAGTATTTCTCTCTAGTTAAGAACTCAAAAGGCCAACAGCGTGCAACCTCCTTTGTGATTATTTTATTGTCCAATTTGTCTGCTTGGAAACATTTATAATTCTTCGTAAACATATGTCATCTCATAACATTCACTGACAGAAGATTAAAATTTATAATCCATGACACATAATACAACTTGTAAAAATTAAACTTTCGCTAGTTAAACTGTTGTAAAACACATATAATAAAGAAAATATGCAAAAATATCTAATAGGAAACATTTTACTGGTTGAATGCTTCAGAGCATAAAGTCATTTTTTTTAATTAAAAATTGTTATTAAGTAAATCCAATTTGACATTTTCATAAAAACTACTATATACAATATGGAACTTTGTACAAACAGGACATGAAACATACATAATACAGTACAGGAGAAACAATGAACATAATATTCGTTTCTTTTGGTTATTATACATCACACTATGTTCATATAGGTGTTTATAGAGAATAGCTTTTATAGCAGTTTTAAAACATTGCATCTAATTTTCATAAAAATCCCAGATCATTGTAGACATTGTTACTCAACAGTCAGTAACTTGAGGGATGTTGGTTTATGAATCACAGCTTCACTCGATCTGCGGTTGAAATCCATACAGTAGCTACAGGAAGGTGGATGACAGGAAGCACATGTCCATGACGCTGACAGGAAGCAAAACAGCAAACTCTCTCTGCAGAAAGCAAACAAACAAAAGGTCAAACTGTGTGGTGGGTGGGAGGCTTTTTACTACAAATCACCCCAGAAAAAAAAAGCTGTCAAACACCTACCACAGTGCCCAGCTTTAAGCACGGCCCACCATGTTCTCCAGACGCTCTATTCTCCCGGACACATCGGCTAGTGTGATCAGTCAAGGAAACTCCTTTGCAAACTCATTTACAGGCACAATTAAACGATGGTGACAGAATGGGAAATGGTAGTCATACTGCTCTCTTAAACATACACAAGACACACTGTTAAATTATATTCCAATAACAGTGCCAGCAGGTAGAAACAAGCAGCTTCCACCTCGGTGAAATGTGCTGCAGAGATTGTATATAATAAAATGTCTTCCATCTGAAACAACAGGAAGGATATGCTTGGCTGTGAGCTGCTGGATGGCGGCCTGTGTCTGCTTCTGGAAAACCAGTCTGGCATCACATTTACAGGGATCCTCCACCACCTCCACCTTCACCTCTTTTCGCCGGGAGAAAGCAAATTTCACATCAGTGTGACAGATCATGTAGAGAGTGAAAAAGCACACAGAGTACCACCCACTCTACTTTTTCTGACTAGGCTGCCAAAGCTCAAACAAATAAAACACATTTAAAGATAAAATACTTTCCAAAATATTCTACGATATTAATTTATTAATTACAATAATAATGCAGTTATAGTGAATCAATTCTATAATATTACCAGAAAACTGTCCAACAAATGCAACAGTCAACAGTGAATTATAGTCAGGAATTATGCACCAGTTGTGATGTTGTGAAGCCTTAGAAGCCAAACACAGACTACACATTGCTTTTGACATATACTTATATATACTTGAGCAGCATCAATATCACAGCAAAAAGTCACATTTGCTGCAGGAATCCATACAGCATGTTCTTACGTTTCAGGGAACATGTTTTCTTGTCCGCATTCAAGATATAACCAGTCCGGCACTTGCAGTAATAGGAGGCATTGCTGTTGACACAAATGTGTTCGCAGTCATGTCCCATGGCACAGGGGTCCAGACCTGGAATAAACCGGGATTAAGGGATGGCGCTGTCAAGATGGCAGCATGGATACAGTTTCATGTGCTAGCATACAGTATACGATAAGTAGTGGCTTGTGTTAGGTAAGGTAGTGCTCTGTAGATTGCAAAAATCTACTAAACTAGTAGATGATTATCAGAATCTCTTTCTATTAAGAGGATATATGTTGACAAAAAGAAATAAAATTAACTATTTTTGATTCAATTTGTGACTCAAAAAAATGACATTTGCAAGCTTTTCTTAGGCATTTGTACTTGGCCACATGTCACTTGCGGTGGAAAACTCGGTCCATTCTTACACCTTCACCACATCTCAGCCAAGGTCATTTGCGAAACTGCTTAGGTTCACTGTGCGTTGGACAACACAGGTAAAACCACAGAACCCTGAGGCACAACAGTAATGACCGTTACATGGACAAATGATTTCATAAGTACCAGGGGGAGAAGAGAAACATCAGGCAGTAACATGGAAAACATTCACGTTTACAGCAGAACCTCACATCTCCAAATCTTTCAAGTTTTGTACAGAAGTGAATCAAAATCTAGCCATGCAAATAAGTTCTATTATTGTCTTTCAGATTATTGAAGAACCAGCAACAAAGACAGAATCAGCCAAACCACACACGTCCATATTTAAGTGTATTTCAGTCGTTATTGTATTAGTCTGGATGTCTTTGTTTGTAGATTGGTTTGAAAAAACTGCACATTTAAATAATTTAAAATAAAAAGGAATACATTCAAAGCAATCACCATAATGATGCTTTGACTGCAAAACAAATGACTAATGATCACCATACACACATTGTTTGCTTTTATGAAAAGAAGCTGAAAGTTTAGGGCCGTGTGACCCCAAGAACTTTACACTGGTTTAACTTTGGCGACTACAAGCAGGCTCTAGTGCCGACATCTGCAGTCCATGTGGGGGTTGAGAGCATCTGGTATTTTTCCTCATGATTTCAGAGATTAGAATTCACCAATAACACAGCAAATCATCCACAATCTGCAACAAAACCCCCTGTAGACTGTAGGTGCCCCTTACTGAGGAACTAGAACCAGGGTTAATGGCGGGAAAAGGGTCTTGCAGGTCTCTTTGTCCTACCGCACAGCGTCTCCCTGAACTTGGAGGTGAGCTTCTCGATAACGCCGTAGGTCTCCACATAGAAGACGTGGTCCTCCAAAGGGATGCTGGCCATCAGCTGCAGGGAGCGCATGTCGGCGCGGTCCACCCCGACAGCGTAGATCTCGATGCCTGAGGCCCGAGCGGCAGCAGACACTTCCTCCACCTGGTCTTGAGGTCTCCCGTCTGTCACAATGATGGCCACCTTGGAGATGTTCCTGGAGCGGGGCCGGGCTCCAGACTGCTCGGTGAAGGCTTCGTTCACTGCGCTCTTGATGGCGAGGCCGGTCATGGTGCCGGCTGCCAGGGGCTCGATGCGGGAGATGGCTTTCTTCATGTCGGGTTTGTTGAAGTGGTCTTTGAGCAGGAACTCGATCTTGACCGTGCTGGCGTAGTTGACCACAGCCACTCTGGTGGCGTCTGTGCCCACGTCCAACGTGTCGACCATGTCAGCCAGGAATATCTTCACCTTCTCAAACTCACCAGGACGCACGCTGCGAGAGCTGTCAATGATGAAGACCAGGTCCAGGGGGCGGCTCCTGCACTGAGAGTCTGTCTCTGGTGATCAACCAAACCAAGTCCATTTAAAAACCCAGATCACTGCTCAGAGAAACATTGTTGGTTAAACTGTTGTGATAGAGAGTGATACAGTTAATGATCAAGAACAAAACACTTGGGATGCACAATACACGTTCCCATGGTAACAAAAGGAAACAGTTGTGCATCACTGCAGTAAAATAAAAGGTTGTGGTTTTGGTGAAATGATATAGTATGCTATAATTCATACTGTATCATTTCAGTGTTTCAACAGTCCATCAGACTCTTATCATGGGACGTATCCTTTTATCTCATTTCCCTGAATGAAAAGGATGCTTGATGCCCACATAAAAAGTGACATCACACCTAAAGATGGAGACAGTGTTAGGAGCCCTGCCTGTCAAATCACATACACAAATACTAAACCACATTTCTGCAGTTTAGCATCAGATCCTCTCTGCTTTTTCAAAGAAAAAATACTGACTTTACCTTTATATATAAAAAAAGACATCAGTTTTAGCTTTGGTCTTATTTTAAACTTCAATTGCTCATTTCAAAGAAGCCTTTTTTTAGTGTTTATTTTTTCATGAATTCAAACAGAGTGAATAATGAAGTGCAATGAAATGGAGATTCAATCTGTTTAGACAGCCATTTATTTTGTCTCCTACCACTAAAATAAATCACCATCAAAAATTAAGTCACATCACTTTTAAATAAAATGACATCTGCTTTAAAGGAACGGTTGGACATTTTGGGAAATGAGCTTATTTGCTTTCTTGCCGAGAGTTACATGAAAAGAACAACACCACTCTTACGTCTGTACAGTAAATATGAGCAACAGCCAGCAGATGGTTAGCTTAGTTTAGCATAAAGACTGGAAACAGAGGGAAACAGCTAGCCTATGGACTAAACAAACAAGATATAACATGTTAATTAGTGAACTTTAGAGGTGCTGGTTGGCGGATTTTGTTACCTCTGGACAGAGCCAGGCTAGCTGTTTCCCCCTGTTTCCAGTCTTTATGCTAAGCTAAGCTAACAGTCTGCTGGCTGTAGCTTCATATTCAACAGACAGACATGAGAGAGGTGTCGATCTTCTCCTCTCACTCTAAGCAAGAAGGAGAATATTTCCCAAAATGTCGATTTACTCCTTCAAATAAACAACATGTGCTTTAAGTGGCGTTTGCACATTTCTATTCTTTCACAAAGTGAAAACAAACAGATCTGACCTGGAAAGCATTGAGGAGCATTGGTTGGGTTGGAAAGCAAAACCTGACTGGTAATATTCTACCTGTCTCCACAGGACTGACGGTGGTGATGAAGCCGCTTTGGGTACTGACCGGTAGCGTCACAGGAGTGGTGGTCTCCACTGGCGGCACAGTGGTCACCACCACTGGCAGGATGGTGGTCGCCTGTGCCACTGTAGTTGCTGGCAGAGTTGGCAGCACCGTCGGCTCTGGTAGAGTTGGAGGGACGGGAGGGAGGTGTACCACAGGTGTTGTTGGTACTGTTGGGTCTGACTTTGTTGGGCATGGGCCTTTCAATTTGTAAGGGAACGGGCCTTTGAACCTTTGATGGGGATGGTGAGCTACTGGTGGAGATAGACCTTTGTATATGTGGTGCATTTGTGGTGCCACTGGCCCTTTGAATCTGTGGTGATAGGGCGGCATGGGGACTGAGGGTCTGTGGTAAGTCACTGGTGGAGATAGAGGAATAGGTCGATAAACCACTGGTGGAGGGATCCGTGGTGGCTGGTAGTGGTAGTGATACCCTCCTCTATACGTGTAATCACTTCTGTGAACTACAGGGCCACCAGAAAGGAAAAGTGATAGAGAACATTAGTAGGTTGGAAGTACAGGAAAGTTGTGTAAGTTGACATTGTGAAGTAAGTTGTGGTGAAATATACAACAACTTTTGCTTTCTTAGGAGCACAGACGAATTATTAGTTGAAGCACGAGTGTAAGTTCAGCCACAATGGGTTGTTTGCAACAAGCCGGGATTATCCTGTGTAACGCTTGTGAAACACCCAGTCAAGAATTTCAGATTTCATGCACGTTGTGTTTGAGAAAAGTGTAAAATCTTGCTTCTGGTTAAATTAAACTTCTGGCTAAATTAATCAAAACAAAACAAATCATAACAAGAGATTCAAAATGTCTAGTGTGGCTAGAAAGAAGCTGTGGAATGTAATATAAGTACATTTACTCAAGTTAAGGTACTTTAACTTTACTTTAGCACTTCCATTTTATGCTACTTAATACTTCTGTTTCACTATATTTTAGAGGAAAATATTGCACTTTTTACTCCACTACACTGATTATAGTTTTTTCATTGCAAAATATCATTTAATGATGAACTCATACAGAATGATGCATTGTTTTAGATTAAATAATCCACTTTGACCGACTACACCATAATGCTGCTTACACATAATCCAATAATCTGATATACTGTATAATAATACAAATGTTAGGGGCTCTTTTTCTGCATAAATATGTACTTTTTACTTTGCAGATA
>NTHP01000614.1:76741-87118 GCA_003416845.1 Oplegnathus fasciatus
TACTCTGTTACAAGTAAAAGTCCTGCATAAAATCAGAGGAGTAAAAAGTACAATATTTCTCACTGAAATGTAATGAGGTAGAAGTATAAAGTGACATATAAGTACCTAAAAACTGTACTTATAGTACTTAAATAAATGTAGTTAGTTACTTTCCACCACTGGTGTTTTCACACTGCTGTATTGTTACTTTAACTTAAGTAAAATATACTTCTTCCACCACTGCTAGAAAGTACCAACAAAAAAAGTAACACAGTATTTTGGACAGAAGTTTCAGTAAAACTTACTTGCTGGATTCAGGGTCCTGAACGGGGGTCGGCCATTATTTCTGGTCTGTGCGTAGCTTTGTGCGGCTATCAGCTGAGGGTCCCCAGCACTGAGGTGGTATGTGGCCAGCACATCGGACAGCAGCAGTGAGGCGCAGTACAGGAGGCTCCAGAGTAAAGACTTCATAGCTGCATGCAGAGTCCTCTGGTGGTCTGTCCGGTGCTGCTCTCAGTCTCAGAGGGTCCTGCTCAGCTCAGCGGGGGTCTGACCGCCTCCTCAAACTGTCTGCCCAATCCAGAGGTGGGACCTGAGCTTCAGGCCGCGATACAAGACGGTATGGAGGACAGTATAGAAAACAAATATCTGTCTCAAGAGGAGGTTTATAGCAGTCCTGGTTATATCGACACATGTTCTTTTTCTGATCATGTTGTCTCTGAAAATCCGATTTTCTTTGTATAGAGGTCACAAGTCCCACTTTTCACTGCCAGAAACCACAAATTCATAGATTTCATTAGATTTTTCATATTTTACTGATTCAGTGAACTATTGACTAAAACTTAAATACATTTTATTCACCACCATGAGGGTCTAAATGGTGTTTCAAATCCTTTTCCACACTGCCAGGAATAATATTTGCTGGACACATGCTGAAGCTTTTATTTATTTGTTATTTTGTCGATCTAAAAGTTGAAGTCAAATCTAAAAAAATACTGAAATCAGCTTATAAAATACCCAACAGGTGTTTTTAATCACAGAATGTAAACTGCCCTGAGTAGCCAAACGTTTAAGCAACACAATATGGCAGTTCAGTGATTTGGTGAAAAGGTGATGACATGCTGTTTTAATAAAATCAAATTCAAATCCTTCTGAACTGTTTTATTCCCACTGCCTGGGAGTCCAGGGCAATATTAATCTACATTTCATGTACCTGGTAGGCTAATTATCTGTCTGTTATTCAGTGGGGAAGGCTAAAATTTAGGGAAAGTTGACATTACAGGCCAGAAAAATTTACCAGAGAATCATTAGACTTAATGAAGAAACATTTCTTTTAAAATCTTCAGTAATCTAGATTATAATTCACAATTCTGATAAAAACAATATTTTCACAAGTCATAAAGACAGCTTGCTACATTACAGTGTGCAGGTTGTAAAAAGTGTACGTTTTGTCAGCTTTGGCACATGTAATGAATCATGTTTCACAGCTGAAGAGCCTCTTATTTTGTCAGTGTTTCAGGTTTTTATTCCTATGAGACAGTTTGAATCTTGGCTACACGCACTGAATTTTAAGATTTAAGAATGCAAACCCTTTGACATTTATCCATCTGGACCTACTTTACAATGTTGAAAGCACTCGGTAGTCCACTCTTTTACACAGTTTTCATGCTTTTCTGAATGACACTGTAAGATTTGAGTTTTATTCTTGAATTCAGAAACTGCAGTTGACAAAACAATTTCACCTCAAGATCCATTTAGTGTCCAGGACAGCTTTTAACAACATTTTTTTGGGAATGTTCCCATTTCCATGAAAAAGAACAAACTCAATCTGCTGATGAACATCGTGTGATATAATCGACAGCCCCAGAACAGCTAGAAGCAGCTGTTGAGGTGAGATTGTTTTTCTCTAATTAATATCTCGTTTGAATTTTTTTCTCTATGTATATGACATAAACAGAAGAGTCATGATGATATAAATGTTCTGAAACGTTTATTGAAGTCAAATGTATTTCCACTAGGATAAAATCATATTACCAGTAAAGTAATGGGGGCATGGGGGTGTTGTTGATAAGCATGCAACTACTAATGTTCACAAGACTAGCTGTTTGCTCCAGATGTCAGGTGAGAAAGAAGCAGAGAAAATGACCTATCATCAGTGCCATCTGCTTTCTCTCTCTCCGTCTGTCTCTCGGTCTCGGCCGGAAAAACTATTCACCAGCTTTGCTAACACATCGGGGCAGCAGAGAGTGATGAAAACGTCAGGGGTGGCGGTGAACTGAACCACAGCAAAGCTAAATAAATAACAGACAAAAAAGTGCTACAGACTCCACTCAAGACTCGAGATGGAACAGTCTAGATCTTAATAATTAGGGGGTGGGAAAGTAACACAATTCAACAATAAGAGCTATAATAAGTGGATTGTCATAAATTTTTTTACACTTCATATATCAATCTATATATAGGATGGTGCTGGATTGATGATAGCATTTCAAGCAATTTAATTTTCACATGTATCCCTTTTACTAAGACATAAAAAAGGCCAGAGGGAGAGGGGCTGGGTGGGCTGGTAGCTTCCGTTGCTTTTCGAACTTCACATTCATTCATTCATTTCACACAGATTTCAGTCTTTCCCACCTTTCTCCTCTCACACCTCCAGGATACTCTATAGGCGCATTATAGAAATACAGAGGGGTCGGGGTGAACAAAACATTTTCAGTGGCCTTACACATACACAGTAGGTTAGAGAGGAGGGGGGGTGTTCAGAAAGGGTTGGTGAGGGAAGGTAGGAATGCATATGGTGGTGTGTGTGTGTGCATGTGTGTATGTGTGTGTTTTGGCAACAGGGCTGGTGCTTAAGCGGGCATGTAGGGGGGAGGTGGTTCCTTCTCTGGCATCTTCATTGCCATCTCATAAGTGGGCAGGATGTACTAGAGAAGAAAGAGAGAGCAAAAAAAAAAAAAAAAAAGGCAGTTTAAACCACCAAACCAGGCACTCGACAGAAAACTGATGTTTCTGAGCAAAGAAATCTAAACACAGATCGTAAGAGTGTGTGAGTACAAATTAGGGCTGCAGCAAATGATTAATCGTTTGAGCTCTAGGAAATTATGATGGAGATTTTTTACTATTTTCTGACATTACATACACCAAACTTACATTTTCCAAATAGCTTGTTTTGCCCATCCAGCAGATATTCAGTTTATTGTTACAGAAGACAAAGAATACAGCAAATATTCACTTTTGAGGAGCTGGAAACAGTCAATTGTTTGACATTTTTGCTTAAAAAAAACAACAACTTCAATTGTCAAAATAGTTGCCGATCAATTTTCTGCCTATCGACTTATTGATTAATAGACTGATCATTTCAGCTCTGGTAAAAATTGATACTATTTGCACTTCACATTGATTATTTTAAGATGTGATGCAAAGCCGGGACTCTTGATGATCTACAGTACACTCAGGTGATCTTTTGTGCTTATTCCACTTCACTTTCGAAGCACATTCTGCATAGAGCAATTTGTTCATTAATTGATTAGTCAACTGACAGAAAATTGATCGGCAACAAGTTTGATACGTGATTAATGGTCAAAATTCATTTTTAAAGAAAAATGTGTTTTAGCTTCTGAAATGTGAATATTTGCTGGTTTTCTTAATCTTCTATGACAGTAAACTGAATGTGTTTTGGTTTTTTGGGCGGTTGGTTGGACAAAACTAATAATTTAAATATGTCAACTTGGGCTTTGTGAAATTATGACATTTTTCACAATTTTTCTGACATTTTTAGCACCAGACAATTAATCGATTAAATCAACAAAATAACTGGCAAATGAATTGATAATAGAAGTAACTGTTAGTTTCAACTCTAATTCTGACTTCACTTCACCAGGAGAAGACTCAGTTTAGACTATCAACTCTTTGATGTGAGGGAAACATTTAAATCTCTTTTAAAGGTTTTTAAAGTTTAATGGATATTTTTTGGTGAAAATCTATTTAAAGTGGAAATGATGACCCTTAAATTGTGCATTATAATTCTTTCTATAATAAATGTTTTTTCCCTGACATGGTAAACTCTTATCAGCAGATACTTTATCCAATGACTGTCCTACTTTTGGGTTTTCAGACTGTCAGTGTGTGGACAGGATGCCACCTGCTGGCTTAGCTTCAGCATTACCTATTGCTGCATCTGATAGACAGTATCAAGTGTGTTTTTGTGACAGTGGATACTACTCTATAATACACTATAATGGCAGCTTGTATACCTGGGGAGGGGTCTCGAAGGCAGGGTAGACAGCAATCTCTGGCATGTTCCTGTTGTTGATGTACTTGTAGCAGTTCCACACACAGTTGATCAAGTAAGCCTGGAAAGCAAAGATAAGATTGCATTTGGAATTTTTATTATTTAATTAATTAACAATGTCTCTTTTTCCATTTAAATACACCAGAGGAAATCTAAATAGGACAGATCCAGCGTTGTTGGTAAACAGAGTTATGATGTTTACTACCTCAGCTAACCATGTCTAACCTCTTTACTGAATCCACAGTCAGGAAATTCACATCAATTCTCTCATCTTACCACATTAGATGTGTTTTTATATTAGTTTTCTTTAGAGGGACATAAACGAAAAGAACCAACACACTGAATAAACCAGGTTTAACTGTGAATGACCCATAATTTCACCTTGAGGATGATGAGGAAGGCAAAGAAGACGAGCACAAAGAGCAGCAGGCAGCTGGAGTCCAGAGAGAGGAGGTTATCCTTGTACGGGAAATCCGGCTGAGGAAGAAAAGAACAGACAACGTCAGATAATCAATAAAACCCTTTTATACTTATTCAACTCACATCACCATCAAAGCAACAGAAAAAACGTAACCTTAAAGATCTCTATGGAGACTTGGGGTTGACGTAGCAGCAAAATGTTTTAGGTGGGAGAAACAATGTGTAAAGATATAAGACTGATATTAAAACTACAGTAACTTTTCTTCTTTATATAAATCTTGGTGTTTTTTCAACAATGACTTAGTTATATAACTGTCTCCTGTATCCTGTTATCAGGATTCTCTGTGTTAAAACAAACATGGGAGAGGTAGTGTGATTAACTCATAATGTCAACATGATCAGACTGTGGACTGGTGAGATTTACCAGCTGGTCCAGGTAGTCCTTGATCCTGGGCAGGTAGGTGAGAGAACTGATGGCCACCAGGCAGCTCAGAGCGAAGTCAAACAGCTGGTAGCAGAAGAACGGGATGAGCCAGCCGTCACGGTGCTGAAGATCACAGGTGGAGATAAAGTCATGTTATAAACAAACTTATCAAGATCCTATTTGAGGTCAAGGACCATGTTGCATGTTTTTTCAACTTTATCTCCACACACTTGTCTCAGATTAACATTGATGCTGCACTCACAGCCTGAGCAGCAACCAGAAACACAACACTTTTCATTGTTTTAAAGTCTAACAGCCGTGTTCAAGATTAAAATTGTAACCTTGGATTTCTTGGTTGTCTAATTAGTTTTCCTGGATTGAAAGCATTTTTCCTACTGCTCAGACTGTGACTGTATCATCAGATGTGGTTTGGGGTAAATGAAAAGAGCCGGCCTACAGAGACAGGAAGTGCTGACATTGTGCATTGTACATTATCACGTCTTACTGTAACAAATACATAGAGAAGGTTGAAAATCAGTAAAGTGGTCACTTCACAATAATCTCTAAAGGCATTCTGGGTATTTTTCTACCAAAAGCACTCTGTTCCTACATCATGTAGCAATATCTTTGGTATTTTATGATCATGGCTGAAACATTTAGGGTATTTCATTGGGATACTACAGCGGCTCTGCACCGCCACACTGTATAAGAAAAAGGGCATCTACTACAGTTGCCTGGGAGCATGTATTTGCACAGCTAAAGCATGACTCTCGCACTGACTGCCGGCATGCGTGGTGCACCCAGCCCTGCAGATGTGTGTCATACTTTAACTGTGCAGTCATCCCAACTAGCAGCGTAATGCAGGGCCACGTCAAAGGGCTATCAAACCTGTCAGTCCTGATGCCATCAGGCAGGCCTGTGAGGTAAAGATGACAGGCAGTGAGGACATAACATTGTGTGCTACACTCCCACAGCAGCACGACTCTTTTGAACACCCAGCTAAAAAAAATAAACAGGGGAGGGTGCTTTGGCATTTCCTGTTACGTCTTGCTTACCTCTTAACTCCGGTGCTATTATTATACAACTTGAAGGCGGTGCTTTTTTATGCAGGCACATTCTGGGATTACAAATTTGCATAAGATGACAGTGCTTTAAATAAAGTCAAAAGGAGAATTAAAAAAAAATGTGTGCACACTCACAGTAATGGCTCCATACACCATCATGGCACTGATGGTGAGCATCAGCAGAGAGATGGCAAATCCAACACAGGCATTCTCTGTATGAGAAAAAGTGAGAATAAATAAATTGACCAAAAGCAGGGAACGATTTATTACACTTTTAATTCAGCTTCAGCTTCAATGTATACATGAGTGAGTGTGGGTGAATGTATATTTGCATGTTCCCCATGAAGCAGCAGTGATTTGCATACAGTGTAAGCGAACTGTCTCCTGGACTTCTCTCTTTCCAGCTAACTCTGCTTTAAAAGGCCAGCTCAGGGGAGCATTAAGCTGCTCCCTCTCAGCTGTGTGGCGTCAATGAAGACACAATGAAACTCAGTCTGGGATAATTAAAAGGCCTGCCTTTCATATCCTCTTTCCTCTCCATCACTCAGTCTCTCGCTTCCTCAAACTGTTCCGCCTGTTGCACTGGAGAGACGATGTTTGTGAGAGAGCTACTGCAGCAATGCAGTCCGGATGCATTTCTTTGTTATTCAGTAGCGTAAGCAGAACAACTTGAACATCAGGAAGGAGGAATTCCACTTTTATTGAGTGTAACACATAAAGTTGAATCCTTATGGATCTTTGTGTCAGTGTATTTTACTGGTATTTGTTTATAATTGGGCAGGGTCAGACGTGTCACAGAAAGGCCATTTTATATCAAATGTCCCCAAAAAAAGAGCAGTGCTAAAAGACAGTCCTCATAGAGTCTCCTCTATGTTTTCTTCTAAATCAATCTGCTAATTATTTTCTCAAATAAGTGATGTTTTTTCTATAAAATGTAAATAATAATAATGTAAATATAAAATCGCACTTGTTCAAATTGCCCATTTCGTCCGAATCAACAGTCCAAAACCCAAGGATTCTCTGTTTACCATCACATAAAATGAAGAAGATACTTAGAGATTTGGAGAAGCTGCAACCAGAGAATATTTGGCATTTTGTAGCTAACTGTGACTAACTTAAAGACAAATACTCAACTTAATACAAACTAAAAGCCAGAGATCATTGTCACATGTTCTCTTAATCAGTTAAATAATAAACATCTGAAATGTGGAATAAAATGAGTGCAGCCTGATGAAGCTGCACTAATACGCCAACATTGCCTCTGCAGGCATGTGGACAACCTCCGTCGCCCTGTGTGCTGGCACGAGCCTGCTGTGGGAAGGTCAACCCACCACGGTTGTTTCCCCTCCTCTCCCGCTGAGTCACTGTTTCAGAAAAATGAAGAGGCCGTCACCAAGCCAACCAACAAAACAACCGCCAGCTAGAGTGAACAAGGCACTCTTGATAGTCCTGCCAGCCCTGCCCTGCCCTGGCACAACCTAAATACAAACAGAGAGGACCAACACAGATCCTTGAAGAAAAACAAAGCAACGACACCAATAACAACATGTACACAACTCAGCGGTGTTCTGTTGTCCTCATGTGTTGTTTTGTTTTGCAGTCAGTGGGGAGTTGTGCTCCCTGTGGAAGATGAATCACATGATCGACCTCAGAAGCAACAACAGCAGCTCGTGGGTTGATGAAAAAAGCAGCTTTACACTCTTTAAATCCAACGCAGAGAATATTTATACAATGATGTTTCAGTGAGGCAAACCATCTTCACCCGACACAGCGGAGTAAAAAGACCAATCATAACAGACTGTGTGTAAATACTTAGTAACATGTTTTTATAACGCTGTTTGTTGGCCCTTACAGTAATTCTTATGTAGGTTTCACTGCTTACCAGACATCCTGTCGGAGGCAAAGTAATGGTCGATGACCTCATACTGCAGGTCAATAGTGGGCACGTTCTCTGGGTGGGTCACAGCTACAGTCAGAAGGATGCCCATCAACAGGTTGACTACCTGGGGAGAGGGAGGAGGAAAAAGAAAGAAGGTTTTTAAAGGAACTCTAGCTGTACGTTGTCTTAGCACATTGCTGACAAATTCTGTATCCTTTAAATAATTAACAACATTTTCCAGATACAGTTGGGAATGTGTTTTAGATTCAATTCCTCCCTTACAGGCAGCCATTTGTTTCAGTTCATGTCATTATTGTAGGAAAATCAACTTGCAGAGACATGGACGAGATAGAGCAAGATTACAGGGAACAATTTATCACCCCTTTTTGTCAAGGTTACTATATCATCATGTGGGAATGCTGTCGTGAGGACGAATCGTTTAAGGACTCAAGGACACTCCAGCTAATAGTCGGCTTCTGAGGGACACTGCACTCACAAGATGCAGCGTGTCGATAAAAAATGAACTTCAAAAGACAAACAAGCTATTTTAAATACTGTGAAAAAGAAATGACACATACTGGCACAAACTGAAACTGATGAGTATCTGGAGGGAATGAAATGAAACTTGAAAAACTGTTGGCAACGTTGTCAAATGTAATTTGAAGTTGATGTGATGTACTAAAATCAGTCTTTCATCGAAAAAGTAGCTTTTGAGAGGAACAAAAACAAACTGGACCAAGAACGCCCTCAATAAAAAACCAAAACGTTATCATCAGGTTTACACCGTCATCATCTTATCTAATATTAAACCGACTCCCAAGAGCACAAAACTGAAAAATCTGCTAAGAACTTCTGTCGATGTACGACAGATTTAACTGCAGAAAAGTCTTGTGTGGTGAGCAAGCCTCTTATGTTCAACCATTTATGTGTTCTGACAACTTCAAGGAGGAGTTGGGAAAGCACAAGATAAAATGTTCTAGTGAGATCCAATCCTGATAAATTAGGTGAAGAGAACATAATAATAATAATAATAATAATAATAATAATCAGAGTCCAAGTGGTACAACTGGATAAAAACTTTTATCACCTGTACAACCCCAAACTAGCACGGGCTGACTTGGCGTATTGGGAAGCAGCCTTATCTGCTGGACTATCAGGTACCATAATTAAAACTGTAACATTATCTTTTAGCAATAGTGTTTTCCAGGATACAATTCAAAAATGTCAAAAACACTGTTCATCACTTGTACTCACAACGTTTTGGTCCTCAGACCTTCATCAAGCAAAGTTAATACACATCTTTGACACGTGTTAATATAAAGTTAATATACCTTAACTTTGCCTGATTAAGGTACGTTGTAAATAAAGTTGCTTTCTTTGCAGCTGTCTTAACACCTACCCCAGGAGGCTTCAAGTCTGAACGTTAAAGTGTCATTAGTGGAACAGATTTTTCATGATTGTTCCTTCAAGTGATTTCAAACCAAAGTAACAAACACACATGAAAAGAATAAATATCCCCATGAATGAACAGTGATTTCCCCAAGAAACACTTTAGAAAATTCCCTTGGCTGCATTTACACCAGCACTTTTCCAACTATTATTTCGAGATGTACATTTTTTGTTTTGAATCCACTGACCTGATCTTTACATCATTTTACCAGCAAACCAGAGCTTGAGCAGAGAAAAAAGATCTCCAGTTAATGAATGACTACTCACTTGTTACAATGGCTGGCACCAAGCACCACATTACCAGCCTCTCAAAAATTTACTAACAAGTCTTTATGTCCCAGCATGAGCCCTAGCTTGTTAGGGGTCATGATGGGACCCCAAGCTAACTCAATGCAGGCAAAACTGAAGTTCTTATCTTCCAGTCTTGTCCCTAAGATAATGGATGGTCTTGGGTCTCTTACCCCTTCTGTTAAGAAATCTATGTGTCACCATGGATCAGGCTCGAACTCTGGACTAACATGTCAAGTGTTTGATTAGTTCCTGTTTTTTTCAGCTGAGAAACATTGCAAAACTCAGGTTAATTGTGTCTCGACGAGAGATGGAAATGTCAATTGACGCTTTTATCTCATCTCAACCACTGTAACTCCCTCTTCACTTGCCTCAGCAAAAAATCCCTGGATCGTCTACAAGTGGTCCAGAAAGCTGCTGCTAAGCTTTTGACCAGGTCATCCAAAAGGACTCATGTGACACCGATGGTGATTTCTCTTCACTGGCTCCCCATCAAATTCAGAATTCAACTCAAGGCTCTCGTGATCACGTTTAGAGACTTGCATGGTTAGGCACCTGCTTACATTAGAGATCTGCTGCA
>NTHP01000614.1:109153-138742 GCA_003416845.1 Oplegnathus fasciatus
AAAAAAAAAAAAAGACCTCAATACAACAAGGTTAGCAAAATCATTGTTTAAAAAGAAGTGAAATCTCACTTACAATTACCTGCTGGTCTGAGGAAATGGACTCCAGGGCTTTCTGAATGACCCTGCAACCATACATCTGTAAAGCCAGGGGAAGGACGTGCCCACGGATACGCGTTGCCAAAGCCAGCTTCTGGTCTGCACTTCCAAACTGCACGACACAAAACACAAACTCTTGCACAGATGCTACAGAAAACAGAGTCTCTGTTCTACTGAACATTGTGTGGTTACTGAAATGACACCTAGATAAACTTCAAACAGTCCCAACCTCAAAGAACTTTTGGATGACATAGTTCCCAAATACATCAGTCATCAGTTGGTACGCTGCCTGCAGAATCTCTCCAAACACCATCTGCCTCTCAGCAGGAGTGGCCCTCTCTAGCTTCTGCTGGATAAATCTAGACAGAGAAGATTGGAACAAAGAGTGGAGATGGAAAATAAAGAAATTAGAAGTGCACTTCGTCTGTTAAGGTTTTAAGTTAACATGCCAGAATAAAACAGCATTTTTAAGCCAGAAAGCGTATCTTAGCCACCTGGACCCGTGCTGGTCTTGAGAGAACTCCACCATGTGACCCGGCAGGTCACGGAGTTGGAGGTTTGGGAAGCGGTTGTTCCTGAAGTCTTCCAGTAGGCGGCTGCGTCCGGACGGCATGACATCAGAGCGGCTGTAGCGGGGCCGAGACGGAGGGAACAGCTGGCTGCTGGAATTGAAGAGACTGGAAGTCCCGCCGGCGCTCCGGTACTTGGCCTCAGCTCCAGGTGCTGCAGAAATGTAACGCCCGCTGCCATTCGTCAGGCCACCTAGGATTACAGAATGACCGGATACTGTTGTAGTGGTGTTAAAATGTCCTCTTTAATCAACCATCTTAAAGTAAATCATTCACTATCCCCATGAATATTAGGCTTACCTAGGTGAAGGCTAGAAGAAGATCCATGAGAGGAGGGCAGAGAAGGTGGAGGAGTGAGTGGGGAGTGACCTGGTGTGAGGCCAATGGGGCTGGGCGAAGAGGAGTAACCCAGGCTGTTGTAAAAAGGCTGGCCGATGGGAGTTAAACTGCTGCCACCGCGTTTGTATAGGTCAGAACTTGCCAACAGGGAGTCCCTGCGAGATACACTGCTACTGGTAGAGCTGGATACTGTGAGAGAGAGAAAAAAAAAAATAGGAGAAGCAGTGTAAGAAAACAGACTCCTAAAAATAGACAGTCTCTTTAATCCTCACGTAACTTGTGGTTGAATCACTGACCAGAAGAGCCAAAGCCTCCGAGAGCAGAGCCCAGGCCTACGCCAAGGGAGCCACCGGTACTGCTGAAGCCCAGGGAGGAGCTTGGTGGTGGCGCAGCAGAGGTGTGTGAGAAAAGGGAGCTGCTCTGAGAAGTGTTGGGGACTGATCCAGAGCCGTAGAATGAACTGGAGGGCAGGCCGCTGCTGGGCGGGGGAGCCTGCTGCTGCTGCGGCTGGGGTTGAGGTTGAGGCATGGAGCGGTACAGCCCGTTAGCTGGAGGACCAGACATGTTGTTACCGGAGCCAGATGCTGATACCGCAGCTGCTGGTGGAGGGAGAGAGGAGTGTGTGAGCAGCAAAATGAGAGTTGAGGTCAGAGTGGCCCCGAGTGGTACTAATTAAGTAAGAACAGGGAGGAGTGGATCCACATATTGAATATTATATGGAGAGGTGGACTAGTACTTACCAGCTTGTGCTGCTGCAGGGTTGATGAGGAGAGGGGTCTGGACTAGACGAACTGGCCCACCTAGACCAGTTCGGGCACCAGGGCCCATCACCAGGGCCCCAGTCTGGTCATAATAGGCTGCAGGGGCCAACACCTGATAACCTGAAAAGATGAGGAACATAGAAGTGGTCAGCAATTATAGATTACTACATATAAAACAATCAAAAACATTATTCAATAACAAGAGAGGTGTTTTTAGTGCGAGAACAATAACTAAATCCAGTATCTTACTGCAGAAAATACTTTAAAAAAGCAGTTCAAATGACAACATTAACTGTTGGTGTCTTTGGTTGTGTGAAGTGGTCTACCCACCAGGCATTCCTGTGTACGCCAATGCAGGGTTCGCTGCAGCTGCTGCAGCTAGAGATTCCTGCTGACTCTGTTGGCCTTGCCCAGGTGTTAGAGGTCGCTGGTTGGTTCCTGTGCGCATCACCTGGAGGAGAAGGTAAGGATACTGTTACACCGACAGGCTGCCAAAGTACTGCCTTGAAAGCTTTCAAAAAACTTACTTCAAATCTTGAAGCATTTTTATATGACATTTATTATTTGGGACTAAATGAGTCAAAGTTAAAAGTTCAGCTAATCCGCCTCATCAGGACTGTGGGGTTCTGGTTTGATCAGATTTTATTGACAGTTGCCTAGCAGCAAAAACAAACAACCCCACAACTGTCATCACATATTGATTCAAATGTTGCTAATGTATGTGACATCACCTTTTTCCGAGCCACACCCACTTTAAAGCCAAGGAAAGAAAGCCAAATACGGAAATCCCTCATTTGAAAAAACACAAAACAAAAGAGTTCTAAATTTAACAGAAAGTTAGTGTGTGTTCATGTAGGACCCAAGCGCTCATCGCAGAAAGGTGAAAGCGGAAATAAGGTTTTCGGGGCTTTTAAAGCCTCTAATCATTCACATTTTGTATGCGAGAACCTGCTTTTTATACAGACATTATAGAATGTTTATCAGAAATGTATCATGAAGCACAATACACTTTTATAATGAAGACATTGCAAAAGAAAAAAATCAAATGAACATTTAAAGTTTACAAACAGCCAGGCTAAATATATAACCCATAGGGGTGTTTTATATAACAAGTTAAACCAGGCTTACTTTGGTAAAAACAGGCTTATTCTGTTTCATAAAGCAGGTTTAAATAAGTCAGACCTAAGTTACCATGTAAACCAGTCCCTCCTGACTGGCCTGGTCCTGGCTAGTTTTCTAGCTTAGCTTCACCTCAAGTTTAACCAGTGTTACAATCAATCTGACAAACTGTAACAATCTCCCTTGTTCCTCTTTACCGCTCCACTGTGAACATGAGTCAATTTGCAGTGCGTGTAAAATGCATCACATTTTGACATGGTTCGCATTTGTGCTCGTTTCTTTTTCACTCTAAAGGATCCACACAGGTTCAGGTTAACTGGAGTAGCAACTTTCACCAATAGCTTTAGAATTGTAGTAAATAACATTTTTACCATGTGTTCTCTCTTTAAATGTCACTTAAACAAAAGTAAAGAAACAGAGACCCAGAAATCTGTCTTACAGCCAGTCTGAAGGTATTTAAACAGCGGTTTTGTATGTTTTTACTGTACTTTAACCTTCATATTATACACTTTAATATGTGCAGCTCTGTGGCTGTGAACATTGTAGTTTTGTCTGTACATGGCCGTTTTCTTCACTGTGACATGATGTAATCCATGCTTGATGTCTTCTTGAGTGTGTTTTAAAGTCATGACATAAACCAGACTTTCTTTAGTCTGCCCACATTAGCTCCGAGTTGTTTTTATAAAAATAATCTAATCCTGGTGCAATTTGTTAGGCTCATTGAAGACAGGCTTTTCACAATGAGCTCTGCTTTTCGGAGCCACCTTTATGAAACACCTCCCAAATCAAGTACAACACTTCCTACCTGTGGTTGGCCTGGCCCTGGTCCCTGATTGGATGCTTGCTGATTAGCTGAGTGATTGGCAGTTGATGCAGCCTGCTGCTGGAAAAGATTGGCCGGGTACACACCCCAAGGAACACCATAGTACTGCGGTGGAACCACTGTGGGGCCTGAGGAAAACATTTTGATGTTACATACACATCTTACACAAACGATCAAGGTAGTACTTTTATTTTTTTACAAGAACACAAGGGATGAAAAATGTGCTGTATGATCACCTGCAAGTGTGGCTGCTGCTGCCAGCCCAGCGGCAGTGTAAGGATCGGTTCCAGGGGGGGCAGCATTAATGATGTAAGGGTTTGGCACAAATGCAGGAGCAAGGCCAGCTGGGTAATATGAGGAACAGTAATGCAATTCATATTTCCATATCAAATGTCATTCAAATGGCCATGCAACTGTAAAAACAGATCTTTAGACAAAAGGTCGTTTAACTGTATTACATGACACACTGTACTACACACTGAGTAAGATATACAGCCCAACTTACCAAGATGCTGCTGCTGGGCTGCAGCCAGGGCGTATTGTTGTTGCTGAGCTGCAGTGAGCTGTTGAACAGTCAAGGGATTAGATCTCTGGAACAACTGGAAAAAACAAACAAACAAAAAAAGGATCACAATCTGTTGAGCAAACTTACAGTTAGATCTCTTGATAGATAGGTTTTGTTTTTCCACAGACCTGCTGCTGAGAGCTGTAGTCAAACAATCCTACTGGAGTCCCCGAGGAGTCCACCTGGATCTGGTTCCCAGCATAGTCAAACTGGAGGGACTCCACACCGGCTTGCTGCTCCATACCTCCCATGTTCTGGGCTTCCTGGTTCTGGAAGTCCTCAGTGGGGGCCTTGTTTTGGGCGGGGTTGTGTTGTTGGAGGACATGGGGGTGGTGCTGTCCCATCATCTCCAAACCTGTCTGACTGGGACCCATCCGCTCCACAGCCTCAGTGGGTGAAGCTTGACGGCTTCCAGGGGTTGGACTGGGAAATCAAAGAAGTTAAGCATCAGCACACACGCAATATTGGTACAAAACTTTGACTCCAACAGGAAGCCTAGCAACGGACTACAGGCCTTTACATTTATTTGGACATTTTCATTATGTTTAGGCTTCATCGCAATGCTCAAATTTGCCAAAACATTAGAAGAACTTCAATATCACCTGTTAAAAAAAAAAGTTTAGGTCACTCTGAAATGGGAGGATTATTTAAAACAAGGGCTGCAGAATGGGGGTTACAAAAACCACCATAGTTATAAAGCATCAAACAAAAAGGTAAACCTACTTGAAATCTTTACAGTCTCTGTCCATGCCGTTTAGTAGACCTCTTCCATTGGCTTTAGCAGGATCACTCTCCTCTCCCACCTTCATCTCTGGGCTCTTGTCCTCTTCAAATGGGGACACTTTCTCTTGGGCATCACTCTTCTCTCTCCCATCTTGGTCAACATCTCCTCCACCCTGTATTCATAAAAGCATTGCGTAAGACAATGCGCTAGCCTTGAGAGTGAGTGTTTCATTAGCAAGAGCAGCCCCTCTTTTTTGAGTTAGAATTGAGACTCGACTTACATAGCCACCGTTCCTGTAGCGACCATCCATCTTGTCACCAGGAGAGGAGCTCAGGACGTACTCCACCATGCTCACCCCCAGCCCTCCACCTTCTGAGCGAGGTGAAAGCACAGAATTGGCATCACCATTCCCATGGAAACTCTGGCCTGGTCGCCGCTGCACCATGATTGGCTGAGACACTGAATGATCTGAATGAAAAGCCGTGATCAAATATCTAAATAGTTGTGTATATAAACTATAGCTGGATAAAACCCCCATCTTGAAGAAAGAAAAGCTACGTGAAAATACTATACACAAAGATATAGGAGCCACTCACGAGATGATCCCCACGCATTGTCCCTCCACTCCTCGCCAAGAAGCATCCCTTTCCTTCCATCCTTGGCCAACTCATCAGAATCCCAGAGCTTTTTTGCTGGCAGAAGCTGCACAGAAATTGTACATACTTTCTAAGCTACTGCAAGATCACTGCATGTCTAGTGCAATGTAATATTTCAAATATGCCACTATCAACAACCATAGCTTATTTAAAATGTGATGTATAGTGGTTAGTTTAGTTTTGAACTTTAAATATCAGTTTTACTGTAGTCTTGGTTAGCTAAACATTTTTTCACTTGAAGTTATACTCCACCAAAAATCTCTGTACGAGTATAAACACTTGTCCCTACAGACTTCAAGGTGGCTCTAGAGATTGTAGTTTGCTCCTTCATGTAGAACACTTTATTTTTCCATAATGATTACAACACTGCAGTGCAGAGTTAAGTGTATTTTCATAAAATCACTCACACCTGCACTATACTCCCCTTCTACACTGCCCATATGTATGCTCAAATGCAAAATAAGGCTATATACATGACTTTTGTCTCAAGCCTAACATACAGTTAGGCTAAATCTGATCTACGTAAAGGAGCAAACTACAGATGTCTTACGGTTACCTTTCAAGCCTAGACAGGGTGAGTAGTTTCATACAGATTTTCATTCGGATTTATGGTTGTACTATAATGGAGAAAAGAACCAAAAGCCCCTTACCTCTCCCATGCCCCTGGACTCCAAAGCAAGAGCTTGGAAGTCATAGTTCATTTCATCCACAGCACGGACCTGAGACAAAAAGAAAAACGGGACTGTAAACAGAAAGCTAAAAGCACTCAATGGAAAGCCACAAAACAGAGACCTTAAAAGATATTACATTAGCTCTGCTCATTGCAGAGCAGAACAAACTAGCCTATGTTCATACTGACTTTTGTTCAGTTTACCATGAAAGCATTGTGGTTCTGTGAAGTAAAAAAAAGCCAACAACAAAATATAACCTACACATTATTTCAAGAGGCTCCTCAGCCAACAAAAGATTCTCGTTCAATACAGACGCATTCAACATGAAGTGTCTAAATAATCAACACAATAAAAGCGCATTGAAACACAAACCACCAACATTTTCTGTTGAAGAAAACCCAGGATCAGTTTCTGCTTTGAAATATTAATTATACCTAATTAGCTACCCATTAGTTATCCAGTCACCAAGTACAACTCTGTCAATAATGATTTTCATACAATGGATGAGTCATTGTGCATTTTATGCATTGAGGCTGATCGTGCTGGACCAAATTCGGATTTTAAAAAAGTTACAAACACATGAAAGATTAAAATCACAGCACTAATTTTACACTACAGGACAAAACAAAACAGTAATGCTGCACCCAGTTTCTTTTCACTCATATCCCTCTTGACTGTGTGTTTAATACAAAACTTCTCTGGCATGACCGTTGAGCCTTTGTCATCTCAAATGGAGATCTTTGTCATAAAACACTATGTGTAACACCTTATATTTATAGTAAGAAAAAGGGAATAAAAGAGCAGTAATGCAACATTAACTTTGATAGTATCTGCTGTAAAAAAAAACCATAAGAAAACAGGAGGCCCTAAGACAGGATCTCTCTTTTCATCAGGCTGAGTGATAACCCCATGCCTAATCCACTATATGTATACATGGGGGCCTGTTGAACAAAGGTCTTAGACATGCATGGGGAAGTGGGGACCCAACATTCAAACTAAAGAGGGACTTTTGCGCAGTTAATGTTTTGAGACACAGATTAAGAGGCCATGTGTCTCCCCAATTCAATAATCAGAAGGTTGGCCTCAAACAAGGAAATTAAAGATGCATAATTTGCACAAATCTCAACTGAGGATTTGTAAAGAGAGTGAAAAGAGTACAGAAAAGCTCTTTTAAACAGGGCTTATTAGCTGAGTTATATATCAGTCACTTTATCGGTATATATATATATATATATATATATATATATATATATATATAGATGAGACAAAGCCACTGAAACCAGTGAATATCATACAAAGATAATTTTGATACCAATGTTCCCTTCTTTTACCCTCTTTAGCATTTCTAACAACATTAATGCAGGTCTAGAACATAGTCTGTTTGCCCAGTAGGACTCCATGAATTAGTATCAATTAGTATCAAGTATTCTAATTACATTTTACATTATGTTCCATCAAGCACTTCCTCTTTGTCCTTTGTTTATAGACCAGAGACATGCAGGTTAGGTGAGGTGAGTGTGTTGCTACAGGCACTAGTAAGAAGATCAAATATGATCCAGGAAGTCCAGTTTGAGAAACAAATCCACAAGTCTGAAGACTTTTGCCAAAACACTGCACGGCAGTTTAATACTGTAAAACAGGATATTACTAGTCTGGCCAGTTATCACAGCAACAGTCTCACTCCCGCTGTGCCAAAGCACTGGTCTCACACATTTTGCCCCTGCGCTATTGCCGTCTTAACACACCTGGGTGTGTTTGCCCTGTGACAGACTGGTGATCTGTCCAAGGTGTACCCCACCTTTCACCCAAGGTGTGCTGATAAGCAAACACGGAACAGAACTTGAATGGGTTTGCCATTATGAGGGACTTCTCAATCCTCTTAATTCTGCTTGGAGGAGTGAGGGGGCTTGAGAAAGGCAAACAGAGCATCCTACACAGGAAGTCTTACTGGACAGACGCACTCCTTCACTAATGTGTTATTGGCTGGATGCTGCAGCTTATCTGATAAAGCAGGCTAAGTTTAAATGATTTACTGGCATCAACAAGTAAAGCACCAACTCAGGTGTAGCAAACACTGAAACTTATTCTATAAATGAATCTTGATTAATTAAAATTATACACTGCAATTGTTTTAGCAGTTTTAGTTGTTGCCTTTTCTCTACTTTTTTCAGCAACACTTTTTAATTGCACTGGGCATCAGGGAGAAAAAGAAATAGCTGTGAGGAGGACCATTTCCATTTTGTTTTCTCAGTGTGGTTACTAAATTATTTCAACACATTGTCAACACATTCTCATCATAAACTGGAATTTAAAAAAAAAAATGTAAATGCAGAAAAATGCTTGCCAAACTTCATTTTCACCTCAAATTAGTCCTTTGTTTTTAACTCAAGAAATCTTACATGCTCTCATTTTTCTGTGAGATGAATTTGTAATTTCATTTACAGACACTGTCAGTAAATCCTTGTATTGCTGCACCCCGCAGCATTAAGCTTTACCAACAAAAGCCACTGAGAGGTTTCACGTGTTCTAACTTCAATGGTAATTGATGAATAGCTGGAACCTGGTGTAAATCATCGCAAATTAACTGAGCATGTGAAATATGTGACCTAGTGTCTGTGGTGACTACAGGGTCTTATTGTTTGGGCTGCACATCACATTATGTGTCCAAACACAAACTGAGACATAAAGACACTGCAGAGCAGTTACAAGCCCACGAGTTATCAAGTGGAGTCTACATGTTAGTCATGTAAGTTCTTGAATTTAGCTTTATTTAGATTTTCTTCATTTTGTTGCCTGCTGGGGTTGATATATCTAAACCACATGTCTGATAGGCACTTTTCTGAAAAGGAGGCAAACAGTGTGCAGTATAGCTGGAATTGACAACCCATCTGCCACCCCACTACCCTTCTCAAAGTATAATACATAAACAAAATACAATAATTTAAATTGTTGATACAATATTCAGTAAAACATATGGCCTCGGTTGCTACAAAATACTTCTGTGTGCACCTAACCTGCACATAGCATTACAATGCCTGATGTCTGAAAGAAGACGCTGTACCTGATCAATATGATTAGCATCTCCAGTTGGCCAGCGATGCTTGCTGGGTGTGCAACCTCCAAGCTGCTCTCCAGGCTGCCTCTGAAAGAAGTATCCAACTGTGGCGTCATCCTGAGACCGTCCACTCAGCGGAGGCTGCGGGGTACCTGGGGTAGGGTTCACAACCCTGTCCATGCCCTGTAAATGTGGGCCACCAGGAGCCTGTCCAGCTCCCCCAACTGAGGCTAGGGGCCCTCCACCGTGAACTCTGACACCTCCAGTCTCAGGAGCACCATTTGTATGCAGCATCCCACCTCTTGTCTCCTGCCAGGCCACGTCATTCATACCTAGGATGCTGCATGGAACGCTCATTCCACGGGAAAGCCTAAACAAAACATAACATTATGATTTTGTTAATAAATTCAAGTTGATTCAAGTTTAGAGATACAAGCATATGAGTATTATGTTGACATGAATTTGCACTCTTGGAGTGCATGGCCCTTATGTACTGTTCTGTATAATAACATAATAAACTTGTTAGTCTACCAGAGCTGATGCCTGACACAAATAACTCAGATATATGGTTTAACTTACTTTTTATAACAACATAAAGTCAATGTAGCATTCATTATAACATGACAGTTGAGTTACTGTATCCTGATGGCTTAAGTAATGAAAGCTGTAAGTTACAACATGTGGCCTTCATGGCTGAGTCCTCTGTGAGCCTTGAGACAAACCAACTTTAGACTTCAGGAAAAGGACGCATCCAAAAGAATACTACATGGATAACTGGTACAACTTAATTTTCTTCACCGGGACATGACTAATTCCCGAGATGCTAACTTCATGCCACGGCTGTTATACGGTTGAAGATTGAAACGTTAGTTAATGCTGCACTGAATATCCAAACTCAGTTACATGGCTTGTTCAACAACGAGGCATAAACGTCAAAGGGTAAGTCTAATTTAGCGGTTTGCTGATTTACGAATGGACAACAACAAAACAAGAGACTGACAAGAATGCTGATGGCTTGCAGTACCGAGAATGCTAACTAGGTAACGTTGTCGGTAGCCTCGGTGTTAGCTTGTGATCACAGCTAACGCAACACTACCACTGATGTAACATTACGAATGATTAAAACAAGACACGCACGGCCATCACATAACGTTGCTGATTTTTTAGCCACGACGAGAGCTGTCACTGGCTTTTAAAAATATGTAACTAGCTGCAACAGTACATCCAACATTACTGATCATTGTGGAAAACCGACGTGCAAGCCTTTCAGCAAGCTGGCTAGCCAACATAGCTAACCTAGCCAGCAAGTTCGATGCTAATAAGCAAGCTAACTTAGCGGCTTTTACTGGATATTCACGCCAATTATGATTTTATATGGTTAATGGATTAAAGTTTGTAGCCTTGCTGTCTGTAATTGTTATCTTTTGCGTCAAATTATGTATTGGCACAGGCGGAAATCGAACATGTTTCGTGCTAGCTGGCTAATATTACTTCACTGGAGTTAGCATTAGCAACCTCTTAAGCTAACCAGCTAACCGCAGCGGGCCTGCTCTGTTTATTATTGGTTGGCGACGCTACACATCAAAGTTAAAATTCATGAATTCACCCTTATTTTACAGTAAGCTAGTGTGCTCCAGTGTAAAGCAGAAAAAGGCTGTTTCCTTGCCTCGAAATATCACACTGGCTCCATGCAACAAGCCAAATACACCAACAAAGCTAAGAGCTAGCAGACGCTAATTGCCAAGTTAGTGTTGTGTGAGCTAAAACATCAAGCAAACCTCTCAGTGGCTAAACAACATGGCCCCCCTTCAAGTTCCAAACAGAGGGGCCTTAACCGCTAAACAAAAGGGGAAATACTCACACCACGGCAGTCGCGTCCAAAGCACACGCTTCACACAGCTCTTGCTTTCGATGTGAACAAATAAAGAGGAGATACTCACGCGTTGTCGTGTCGAGAGAGGGTCTATGCTTGTTGCACGCCGTCAACCCAATTCTATATTGTTTTGTTTCCTTGGAGAGAGCGGTGATTTAGCAAGGCTTGATAGTCAAAGCTAAGAGTTTGCCTACGCTAGTGCCCCCTCCCTGTAAATAGCGTGAACTACGTAGACATGCGTATAACAATGTCAATGTAAATGTGCCTTCCCAACGTACCTTTTGTACACCATGTGAAGGCAACAGAGCTGCTCCAAGGTGTATTTTATGTGTTTAGCAACCTGCCATCCATCATATTATAAATCAGCATTATAACACGCTTAATGTTCCTCTAATATCGCCGCTTAGTTTGAATGAATGCTTATTGGATACTCATTTTGTGGACAATGTTGGCTCAGTGAGAAAGTAGCAAAAACAATGTTTCTTGTATGGGATATGTTTTAATGACGACAACAGGAAAAGGAGAATTACAATTTTTTTTTTTTAAATGTCGCGTAATGCATCATCATGCAGTTACATTTGGCTGATCCTGGGTCGGGTGCGTCCTCGTGGTCCATGACCCTCCTCTGCATAAAGAAACCCGATGAGATCCAATCACCTCTTCCTTTACAAGCTGTGATCTCACCTCCCTATTTCCGATTGGATTGCTATATTTAGGAAACCACCCTGTGCTTTATAAAGAGATCGCAGCGGTTACTGGTAAGGGTTCTGGAGTTGGGTGTCGGCGCAGGCTTACGGAACAAGTCTGTCCAGTCTCAGTTAAGAGTATAAAAGCAGCGCGAGTGAGTTCATTGAGGAGCTTTTTTGTGTTTTGGATGCTTCATTTAAGCGAGAGCTAGGAGAAAAAAAGGCAGGAATGGCAGACATACGCAAGAAACTTGTCGTGGTGGGGGACGGCGCATGTGGGAAGACGTGTCTACTGATTGTATTCAGCAAAGACGAGTTTCCTGAGGTGTATGTTCCCACTGTGTTTGAGACATACGTGGCGGACATAGAAGTGGAGAACAAGCAAGTCCAGCTAGCGCTGTGGGACACGGCCGGGCAGGAGGACTACGATCGGCTGCGCCCTCTCTCCTACCCGGACACCGATGTCATTCTGATGTGCTTCTCCGTGGACAGCCCGGACTCATTGGAAAACATCCCCGAAAAGTGGGTGCCCGAGGTCAAACACTTTTGTCCGAATGTGCCCATTATACTAGTGGCCAACAAGAAAGACCTGCGCAACGATGAGAACGTAAAGAACGAGCTGTCCCGGTTGAAGCTGGAGCCAGTGAAAGCAGAGGATGGCCGGGCCATGGCCATGCGCATTGGCGCATATGACTATTTGGAGTGCTCTGCCAAAACCAAGGAGGGGATCTGGGAGGTATTCGAGACCGCAACACGGGCAGCCTTGCAAAAACGAAAAACACCATCAGGAAGTTGTCTCAAATGCTGTGTTTTGATGTGAATCGACGGTGTCTGGAGAACCGCGACGCGCAGACGAGGCGCTGGGATCTATGTCTGAACATGTAGGGGCAGTGACCACGGTTTGGGTGCTCCCTTGTAATCAGACGACCTTGGTTGAACCAAAACAAATGACTGCAAACGAGCTGTTTTGAACATACTCCATGATCATCTGGTATAGGGGTGTGAGTGTCTCTGAAATGCACTGGTTACAGCATGTTCTTTGTGGGTCACATGATCCCAGTCTGACAGGTGGAGGGATAAAAAGGACAAACTACATTTCAGTAGACGCCTTATTCACCCCCCTCTAATGTGGACATGGCCTCTCCAAAGGCCAGTTTTGGAGCCAAGATTTCAATTGCTCACTTTTTGTGTTTCAAAGTGTTTGCATAGGCCACTGCCTCACTGCCAAGGTTATACTTTGTGATAAGCAAAGCAGTAAAAAAATTGCACTCGTTATTTATGTCCACTTTGTATTGTAAAATAACTCTATTTAGTTTGGGGAATTGCACAGCACCTAGACACTACAGTAATTCACAGAAAGTTTTATAAACAGTATGAATCGGTGCGAAGATCTTTATAGTTTTCTGGCGTTGTACGCCACTTTGAATAAAGACATGGCTTAAGTTTACAGTTCATGAAATCAGTTGTCTCAGGTTTGTTAGTTGGAACCACATCCCAAAAGTATGTTTTTGACTTCACGGTATTGAACGCCTAGTTTTGTAGTTTTTATGCAAGAGGCCTAATACCATCGCAGGCCCAAGAGACTACACATTGGCCAGTCTTGAAAAGGGCTAACCATATTGTCCAGTGTAGTTTTGCAAGTTTTTAGGTAGATGTTTTGTTACAGTTAAGTGCACAAACAGTAACCAGAAGTATCTTTTTTTTAAGTTTGCTAAGCATGCCTCTACCCCTAATTTTATGCTTGCTGGTGGCTACAGTGACTCATTTTGGGAGGACATTCTTGAGAAAGCTACATTTTGAACACGGATTTTAAAACAATAAAGGAAAAAGTTATGCAGATGCATTGCAGCCTGTAAATAGAACAACCAGCAAAGGAGGCGAAACGCTTTTTTTCCACATAGCTCACATGAACCAAACCATTTGAAGCACATACAGTATCCCTCTGTGGACTCTGAAATCCACGTCAGCTGTCTCAAAGACTTGGAAGACCTGCTCGACATTTTCTATTCAGCGACCGCTTCGTTTACAGTTATGTGGGCTACGTTTCAAAGAGAAGATTGAGCATGTGAGGTGGTTGAGCATGTGAGTGCTTTGCTCACTGAAACACGTTTTCTTAGAAAGTGTCATTTAAAGAACAGTGGGTTTTTGTCAGAGCTCTGTGAGCCAGTAGCACACTCTCATGTGGGATGAAGCCATCTGATGGCAATTGATTTTCAGTGGAAATGTATCATATGTTATTAAAACTACAATTTTGTAATAATTACACAAACGTAAACAAAAGGCTTTGACTATAGAAAAAAACTAAAAGTTAAGTAGTGATTATTCTGAAGCTGTAAAAAGTTTATATTCACAGCAATTAAACTGAATTATGATTGGTTGAGACACAAATACACTTAATGTCTTCCATTATGACCGTGAATGTACCTCAAATTTGGTCAAAAATATTGTTGGAGCTTTAAGTTGGCAACAGAAATCCATGTATTTGAGCTTATTTTCCATACTTGTGCGATAAATTGTCATGTCTGATCTGTGTCTCCACCGAAGTGTTGTGTTACTGTCCTCTTACGCGATGGCGGGAGAGCTTGTTCAAATGACAGCTATGATCATCAATTACAGAGACGGTTGCTACATTGGCAGTCCAGGGTAAAACCCTGGTGGATTTATTATGCAAGGTATTCTTTTAGTGATTACTGGAGACAAAAAAAGGTTGATTTCGCTTTAAACATGTTATTTTCTTGTGGTTCAGTAAACAACCATAGTAAAGATAAATCAGAGTGTAAAAGAGTATCTTTTATAAATCCAACCAGAGTTACAATGGTGTAAAAGTCACATTCCTCCCTGCCTTCTGTTGCTGGGCTTTTTGCTGACTTACAGGACAGGAATGCATTGTGCTGGACTGGTTAATTTTCCCACACTGGCCCCCCTCATGTGCCTCTGATTTCCAGTGTTGTTAGGTTATTAGTCACTGATCAGACAGTGTGCAGTTTCATCCTTTTTCTTTACCTTACTTTTTTAGAAGGAAAAAAACTGTGGAATCATGGAAAAGAAAAATGCTGAAAATGTGCCAAACGTATTTGTTTGTATGAATTTATCAAATTATGACCACATTAATGTAATGACATCATTTCTAGGTTTGAATGGTAGATCAGGAACAATGGAAATTTTTGTGAGGAAAAACAATACAGAATGTAAGGGAACAAGTGGTACTGTTTTGGGGAAGTCAATAAAATAATCAATGTGTGTCACCACCTCTACTTTGCCATTATTTTGCCTAATTTTCTCACACTAAAGACAAATACTTAATGTGGTGTTGTAGCTGGCATTAGTTTCAACATACATACAGAAAAATAATATATTTATTGACAATTGTACGAGCGTTGTTGCTATGTTTTGTGAATCACATCAACCATCGCAGTTGCTCAGTATGCTGCCAAAAGCAGTTTCTGCTTTTGGCAGCATACGTCCCCCCTAAACGTTTAATACCAGCCTCATGACCAGTGGTGGAAAGTAGTACAGTACATTTACTTACAAGTACAGTTTTGAGGTATTTATACTTTACCTGAGTATTTCCATTTCATGATTCTTTATACTTACTAAATATTGTACTTTTTACTCCTTTACATTTATCTGACTATACAGATGGGTGACAAATGAAAGGAAAAAACAACATGAAGTGTCTTAGTATGGAGTCAGGCCACCACGAGCCTCCAGAACAGCTTCAGTGCTCTTTGCCAAGTCTGTGGAGCTCTATTGGAGGGATGAACACCATTCCTTCACAAGATATTCTCTCATTTATATAAACAACCTTTATTTAATCAGGTAAGATCATTGAGATCAAGATCTCTTTTGCAAGAGAGACCTGAGTACAGCAGATAAAGAAAAACAAACATAGCCAGACATAACAAAAGGATATACAGCATCAGAGACAGTCACAAACATCACTAAATAGATTTGAAGATACAAGTTTATATTATATCATTTGGTCTTGTGGAGATGGTGGTGGAGAGCATTTTTTTTACATGTTAGTCTAAAATCTTCCATAGGTGTGAAACTGGGTTGAGATCTGGTGACTGTAAAGGCAGTAGCATTTTATTCACATAATTTTCATACTCACCAAACCATTCAGTGAGCCCTGGTGCACGGAAGCATCTGCATTTGATGTTTCTCCACTCTTTTATTCAGGTTTTTCCTTTAATTTGTCCCCTGTCTGTATATGTAAAGCTATACTGTGGTTACATATGATGAGCTTATAAAATGGTAATAAAATTAACTACTCAGCAGTATGTAAAGTTAGTAGTTATGAAACAGCCCCCCCCTCAGCAAGCTACAGCATTATAATACTGCTTACACATTAATGCATCAATAATTATAATATATTATTTATACTAATGTAACAGTCACAGGGGCCATGTTCCTATATAATGAATTATTTTACTTGATACTTGATACTTTAAGTACATTTAGCGGATAGTACTTCTGTAGTTTTACTTAAGATTTTAAATAATGGATAATGGAGTAATGGAGTATCTCTATACTGTTGTGTTGCTATTTTTGCTTAAGTACAGGATCTGAATACTTCTTCCTCACACTGCTTATGATTACACATAGCCAGTAACTTTCACAGGAAAAAATTATTCATTTATTCCAAAGGGTGAGTACAGTTTAGGCTTTTAACTATTGTTAACAACTGTCAAACTGATTCTATATCTATACTCATTGTCAGAGTTTTATGATAAGAGAGCTTGTGTGTCACAGAAGCTATTTGTATCTCTGCTAATTTTAGACCTGAGGATACAGATGACTAATGGGCATACGACAGGGGTGTATTGTGAGCTTTTAATTATACCTCATTGTATTCAGTGCTTCATGTCAGGAAAATGCCAATTTATACATAATCATTCTGAAGAAACTCTTAACCAGTGCACTCTTACTTTTATAACCCCAGAAGTTAGGTTTTTAGACACATTAAATTATAAATAAGAAATGCACAGAGATGTATGCAGTACAAACTGTCTTTATTGCAGGTCACATATTGTTTTTTAAATAGTACAAGACACAAAGGGGGCACAGTAGGATCAGAACTGGGAGTCTACTGTGAAATAATAAACAAAATTAATAATTTGAAAAACAGAGTCGAGAGACATACATCATGAGTACAGACAACACTTGTTAGCATGTTTTGTATTTTTAGGTAGAACAGATTTACTGTTGTTTTAAATGGTTACACAACAGATACAGTCAGTACACACACACTGTTAGCCATGGTCAGTTAGTTGAATCTGGCAACAAATGGTAAAGGAATGTCAACCTCCATCTGTCTGTCACCTACTCTCACAAATGGCTCAACACTTTTGCTTTTCTCCTTAAGTGTCTTAATGACGTTGTTGTGGAAAGCATTCACACGTTTTACCGATAAGTCAATCCAGGACTGGATGTCAGCTTGGAGCTGTTCACTGGACATGTCAGCCAAAATATTCTGGAGTTTAGCTCTCACAGCATTTAGATATTCAATAACAATTCTGTGGGCCTCTTCAACCTGCTTGGCAACATCAGCCAGGACACGTGAGTTGATGGCATCATTGTATACATCAGCCACAAAGGTGGAGAGCTTCTCTACATTCTGAGATTTTAGGGTTTGGAGAAACTTCTCACTTTGTTCGGTGGTAAACTGAATGAATGCAGAGAATTTGTTAATGATATCTTCCAGCTGGATATTGCCCAGTTTCCTAACAGTGACAATCACTTGGTCCTGAATTTTCCTCAAAGCTACAAACAAGTCATCAAGAATTTCTCTTCCGCTGACAACGTAGTTCGAGCCAGGAAGGGTGAATTCAATGGCTTGGAAATAATCAAGGACTGATGTAAACATGGAGGCAAAGTACTGTGGAATCTTTTGAACAGCCTCCTCAGACACATCGGCAACAAAAGCACTGCATTTCTCGTAGACCTCAAGCCCAGACAGCCTCTGTTCATACCCAGGGATCTGGAACCTGGTCTCTCTCAGGAATTTAACAACAGCATCAAGAACAATTTCAACTTTCTTTTGGTACTCTTTGAGGAGCAAAATGGTCTTATCTGTGATGGTTGTCATAACACTAGATGGATTCACTGCTGCAAGGTTGTCAACAGCCCTCTTGAACATCACTTTACCCTGTTCTTTAGCCTGTTCATAAGGACCCTCAAGGCTTCTAGCCTGTCTGTAGATTACGTTATATGTCCTGATGGCAGGATCAGACACCATTTCCATGACTGTGGGCACCTGTTTCTTCAGTCGCAGCATCATCTCATACGGCATCTCCATATTCCAGGTTGTCTGAAGGTTCAGCTTCTCAGAGTTCATCACAGACATCTTCAGACCCAAGATATCAATGTCTGTTGCTGGCTCAGACTGTGGAAAAAGGTAAGCATGAAACAAAAATATATATTACTAAAACATAAATACAGGTATAATTTATATTAAAACCACAATCAAAGGTAATTAGTAAGCAAACAAGTAAGCAAAAGTTATCTTACCGGGTAGCGACCATAGAGTCTTGCTTTCACTTGTGCTGGGCGCTTAGTCTGCATCTGAAGTGCAATGAGTCCTGCAGATGGAGTGGACATAGAGACAACAAGGCCTTCCTCTGGATTTCCAGTAATCTCCTGGTAGATTTCCATAGTCAGGTAAGGTACATTGACCTTTGCCGAATTGGTGATGGAGGTATCCACATTTTCATAACTTAAGATGATGGTACTCTCATGGTTTCCCTCCAGCATTGAATGTTTTACAGACAGGGCAGAAGCCATTTTAAATCCGTCGACTGTGTTCACGTTGGTGTTGCCCTCAATCTTTCCAGTCAGGAGCTCACATTCAGAGGATGAGGAAGCATCAAGTTTGACGATGATGCTGTCCTGGTTAAGGATGCTGGCATTGGTTTTGAGTGTGATCATTGCTGTTTTCATGGAGAACTCATAGGTCAGATCACCCATTACAGGGATCCTGATGCTCTGAATTTTGGGCAGAGTGATTTTTGGAAGAGTGAGCTTGCTGAGGGCAGATGGAACATGCAGGGCAGGCATTGTGATGAGACTGAAGTCGGGCAGGGGAATCGTGAATGTGGACACCTCAACATTCATCACTGGAACTTTGTAGGCGGGGATTGTGATGGCTTTGGGCAACTCAATGCTATGTTTTTCATACTCTTCCCTTGCTTTATCATAAGATGTAGCAAGCATGGCAGCAGCCTTATCCTTGCCGATGAGCATTTTCTTGTGCAGAGTCTTGACATTGGCATTAATAACATTGATGACTGGATCCACATTAATGTCAATGGTGATCATCTCTGGGTTCTTCATGTACTTCAGCTTGGAGTTCATGTCAAATGTCTGCTGAGTTGTGGTCAGGAGATTGCTCAGGCCAGTGTCTTCCCACAGTGAGTAGTCCTCCACTCTTGGTGTCTTCATACCAATAAATGGCACAGTTATTTCAGGAATGGTGATAGGCTCCTTCAGCACATCCAGATTTGCTTCTCCATTAATCTGAGAAAATACGTTAATTTCTCTGTCGCCATTATCCATGGTGAAGTAATGGGAGTATTTGTACTGGTTGAATCTAGCCAGACCTGTCCAGCTAGCTTGCTGTACTGCAGAGTTCAGGGTAAAAGAAATATCATTCTGGAGATCCAACTTTCCAGATAGATTGAATGGAAGGGCAACCTTGGCATTTCCCTTGTTCTTGGTGTCAAACATAAGCTCATTAGGTGTGACCGAAGCAAGTGCAGAGCTTGAGAGAGTTCCCTCAACCTGTCCAGCTAGCTCTGCATTGTGAGAGGCAGTGAAATCAATTTTCATGTCTTCAACCTTAGCCTGGAACTTGACTTCCGCAATGCTGCCCTTCATGAAAGGTGTTTCTGTCTCAAACTTGGCATCAATAATTGCGTGGCGGAAAATGCACAAATCGGCAACCACGTTTTGATTCATTTTGAAGGGACCGGAGCCTGTTTCTCCAGTGAAAGTCACCCTGGCTGTGTGGAGATCCATGACCACCTCCATGTCACTCTTGTGGGTTGCTTCATCTGAGAAGTCCAGAACTGCATATTTACTATTGGCCAGATTGTTAATGGTCAGACGGGCAGTGCCAGCCTCAAGCAGGAAAACGGTCTTTTGATTAATTAATGTTTTACCGAAGTTGTTGAGGTCATGTTTGTAGCTAGTTTCTACAGTGGCAGAAACTCCATTTTCCATGGCAAAGAATGCAGTATTGACAAGCTCTGCAGCATAGAGTTCAGTATCGACCTTTGCAGTAGTTTCAGCAGAAGCTTGAGCTGATAGACCATAGAGAGTGATTGTTCCCTTGTGATCAAGTGCTAAACTTGACTGATCAACTTTGATGTTCTCAGAGATGGACAGGCGACTCATCTTGGGTGCAGCAAAATGAGCACTGGCATCCATGGTGAAGCCAAGGACTTTCAAAGTAGATGTAGCCTGTGAGTTAAGGTTGATTTTGAACTCAGGTGTGACGGATGTAGTTGTGGTATTCTCCAGGTCAGCAGTGGTCCTGAGTTTGTAATGAGGCGAGTTAACTCTGAACTCTCCGTAGAGTTTTCCAAAACAGGGAATCTTGCTCATATCTGCTACTTTCTCTGTCAACTCCATAGTGAAGGTGTCATAATCAAAAGATTGGATTTTCTGGACCATTCTCATGAAATAGTCGCTCATGTCATCAATCAGCTGCTTGAAGTCAAAGGAGTACAGTTCATTCACAAGCTCCTGAACAGGTACCATAACTCTTTTGAGCAAAGGCTGGATGTCAATTGACTTGAGAGCAGCAATTGCAGACTGAATCTTTTCCCTCACCTGATACTGCTTCATAATTTTAACAACCTCATCCATGATGGCCCCAATCATCTTCTCAACCTCATAGCTGGAGAGGATCTCCTCTATTTTGGCGTACATTACATTGAAGTTGTTAGCAATGTTATGCTTCTGAATCCAAGCCATGATAGTGTCCTTCATTGATTTCAGCACATTCATGACTTTGTCAGCTGGGAACTTGGCTGTCAGGTTGATCATGAAGTTTTCCATTGAGTTGATAAACTTGTTCAGGTCTTGGACAAAGAGTTTGAAGTCAAAGTTGTCAATGACCTCCTTCAGCTCTGACAGTTTGTTCTGTAACTTGGCACTGATCTCATACTTGGTGTTGATGTCTTTCAGCATGTCAACGCTTTGGTCCATCAGCCTCATCATTGTGGTCTTGACATTTTCAATAACTACAGGCAGATGCTCAATGAATGGAATCTGGACGAAGTGGCTGTCACTGTTCTTGTCGTATTTCACGAATCCAGAGATGGTGTAATCTTCACTGTCCTCACTCAAGAGGGGGGTTGAGACTGCTCCAGTCATCTCAATACCCATTCTCTCTGCATTGTTATAGGCACTCATTTCTTGGCCAAAAGTGTGCTCGTTTACTTTGGACATCATCTTCACTGTGACACTTTGCTCTTGGAGGCTCAGCATGCTGTTGAACTTGTTCTCCATATTGGTGTTGATAGTGGGTCTGCCTTCCAGTGCATGGGTGGTTGAGGCTCTGTACTCAAATGAATGTGTGAACAGCAGGGGTTCTGCTTTCAGGAGGAATTTGCTGTATAGTTCGCCGCTCTGCACTCCATACAGATACACTGCACCATTTGAGTTGAAAATGGCATCAATGTCCAGAGTGAAGGGTTCAGCAACAGTTTTAACTGCGCTGTCCAGACGAAGACTTGGCGAGTTGAAGTTAGCCACATTGTTGAACTTCATGGTCAGACCAGCAACCTCCATATCAGTGGTATGTGTCATGTGAGCTCCAAGGAGTTTACCGTTGGTATTGCACTTTGCAGAGAAGACCATGTCAACAAACTTGACTTCATAAGTGTGCTTGAGCTCTTCCTCTGAGAAGACTCCCATCATTGTTCCAGTCAGCTCCATGTTGTAGGGCTCTGCCTTGAACTGGGCATCATTCACAAAGTTAATCTCCATGATCTTGAGGTCATTTTTCACATTAACTGAGGCAGTAAAACGCTCCATGTTAACTGTGATGTCATGCATATAGGAGTTCCTCTTGTCAAGGAAGTTGTCAGTCTTGGAGCGGAGGGCAAAAGATCTTAGCGTAAGAGACAGTGAGTGGGTATTTTCGGTCCTCATCTCATTGAAAGACCCAACAATGTTGTTGGAGAGGATCAAGCCATCTTCATTCACTCTGAGGTTCACTCTGTTCCTGGTGTGGATGTCAAAGAGGTTACCCTTAACGACGCCATTGAGATACACTTCTGTGCTTGCGATCTTTCCCTCAACACTGAGCTCAGCTTTGTTCTCTTTAATGGCTCCCTTGGTGGTGAGAGACATGGTGGCACCAGAGGTGTCAACTCCGCCATGGAAAACATTCTCAAAGGTCATTGGGCTGTGCTGAGCAGTTGTTGTACAGCTGGTGGTCAGGCCATTCATGTTCAGGGTCAAGGTTGCCTTGTGAGAGGCAAGGCTTGAGAAGATGTTCAAGGAGGCATCAGCATTCATCTCCACGCCGGAGGGGTTCATGGACCCAGTGAGCAAAGAGTAGGCCCGGTTCTCTGTGTCATCAGCTTGATTCTCTATCCTGAGGCTGGCCTGTCCTCCAGAGGCAGAGAACTCCATCTGGCTACGAACCATTCGCTCATCAGCCTTGGTCACAGAGTCAGACTGGATGGTAAGCTTGACATCCTTGTAGCTAAGGCTCATTTTGGTGGTGTGCTTGATGGGGTCACTGTTCATGTTGGTGTTAGACTCAATCAGAAGTTCCTCATTTGCATATGATGCCTTGATCTTGTTCGCAACCTTCAGGATTTCAGAGTTCACCCTCAGCGTACTCTCCAGTTTAGCTTCTTTCTTCGCTGGCTCAACAGAGAAGGTGTGGAGATAAGTGGTGCTAGCAGTCATGGGTCCAACAGACACACTTCCGTCTGTGTTGATATCTCCAGAGAGCATGTTTGAGTCTAGGACGACCTGGGTGGTAATTGTCAGAGAAGTCTCCAGACCCAGAGGGGCAATGGCATAAATGTTGTACCTTCCTGTTGACATTACATTGTCTGTGACAGCAATGGTTTCCAGCACATTAAAGCCTGTGTTCATGAGCATGTGTTTCAGGGAACCATCAATGGTGAATTTCAAAGTTTTCTCTGCTGTGTCAGTGATTTTTGTAACTCCTTTAAAACAGACAAAACAATAAAATATTAATTAGTATAAACTTTTATGTTGTTCTCTTGTTAAATAACACATTTATAATTGTTCTAATTAAAGACAAGAATATAGATTAAATTACCCTCAGTTGAGAAGGAGAGAAGTTCAATTGGGCTGTCAGCCAGGATGCTGAACTTGGCCAAGTAGCTAGGAGACTCTGCAGTGTTGTTACCAGCAGACACTGTTGCCTCCCAGTTATAATAGTTGCTCTTGACCTTGGAAGACACTTCCACCATTCCCATCAGAGGCAGGGTGAGATCATATTCAGAAGGGATGGTAAAAGTGGGGATTTGGATCTCCTGCGAGGCTAACTCCATGCCCAGCTGAGGCATGGAGATGTGTGGGGAGGAAACCACTGTAGGTATCCTCAGCTCCTCAGATGATTTTCCGCCAAGAGGCAGAGGGATACTGATGGTCAAACGGTCCTGGTTGAACTGGTATCTGAATGTGCTTTCACTGGTGAAAGGATGAAAGCAGAACATTATTTTGTTAAATTCAACTGGTGAGTAAATGTTGTTGTACTTGTTTTACAATCTAATCAGGATAAAGCTGCAATTTTCTCATGATCTATATGGAAATGAATAATTATTATTAGATGTGGGGTTTACTTACAGGTTCATGAATAGGGTTTCAGGCATGGAGGGCACTTCCACATTTACCATTTTGGTCCTCAGAGTCTCAACATAAGGAACATCAGCTGAGATCTTGTCCATCCAGATATTGCTGGCCTGATGAAAAAAACGCCACATTTATCATGCTTTAGTCTGGAAGAACTAGAACTAAGTCAAGTTAAATCTGCTAAAACAATTATAATGATTATATTATTTTTACCTCAACTGCCTTGTTGAAGACATGACGCAGTTTCATGTCAGTCTTGACAACCTGCTGGTTCATGACATCCTCCACAAACTGCCTGAGCCAGGCCTGGAGGGCTTCAGTGTAAGGCACCAGGATCTTAGTATCAGCATTCATGTTGGACATCAGCTGAACCTCAGCCTGGTCTTCACCTGAGATACAAAGCATTTTTACATTTGTTGACCATAACACATTTGAGACAGTGTTTGGACAAATGCCTGAAATGATCAATCTTTGATGTCTACTAGCACTATTTTCTTAAACAGACATACCATATTTGAATGTGACTGCCTGAATGGAGGAGGTCTCGGGGAGCTTGACATCACTTTTGATCTCCATGGTGAGTCCGTCAGCATTGTTCATGGTAGCAGTGATGGCGGCATCAGTCTGGAGTGAAGGGACTAACAGCTGAACCTGCATCATGCCATCAGTCATGGCCTGAAGCCTGTGATTAATAAGAAAAACCATGATCTAGTCAGTGCTTGTATATCAAAAACAAAAGACTGTTAAATGTGTGAATGAGGACCAAGCTTTAATTAAGATATATTAAGAGCTGACTCACTTGGCACGGCCAATCAGAGAGAGCTGGGGCACGTTCTTGTTGGAGATTTCAAGGGTAATGGATTTGCCTTTGGAACTGCTGTCGGTCATGCCAACCTTAACGCCGGCCTCAACATCAAAGTCAGGTATCTGGATTTGGGTGGTGAAGACATTCCTGTTCCTGTTGTATTTCATGGTGGCTGTAGCCTCGGTAGGCTGAGCACCTAAAGCCACAAAGTCAAAAAATGTATAACTTGATTATTGATGTATGTAACACTATAAAATGAAATACGAGGTTATGGCACATAGAAAAACACAAGTTAATATAATTTTTTTTCCAAATAAGATGCCCATACCCTCAGCTCTCAGGGCCAACTTCAGAGAATCAACCTTCTGGTGGCCGTCTTTTCCTTCACTGAGGAGTTTATAGGCGATGGTGGCTGTGTACTCAGAGACCTCTTTAGTGGGCTTGATGTCCACAGCAAACCTAGGGTGAAAAGAACAAAGTTTCTGATGTGTTTTCATATAAATCTTCTATGATATTGTACTGTGTATCTAGGAAACCACAAAAAACATTTCACAAGTCACATTACAGAGGTGAGACACCATTAAATTACCATTTCCTTGTGACTTAAAAAATGACAATCATTCAGTATGTTGCAATCAGAAGTAAAATAATCAGAGATTCTTAAAAGAACAACTTACTTGGTCTCTCCATTCAGGGGGAAGTAAGGAACAGCGGTCTTATCACCAGTGTTAGCACGAAGTGTCTTGGTGCAGTAACGGACTCCAGAGAAGAGAGGTCTGCAGCTTGCGTCACCCTCTGTGTGTGGGATCATTGCAGCCTCACCAGCGCCCACAATCAGCACTTTGTTGCTATTTCAAAGAAAAAACAGTAGAATCAGCTTCTATCTTCTAATAACTGTATTGAACGTGCAATACCGTACGGTGCCACATGTTGATACACTGTATCATTAAACACCGTACAAGTGGCTTTGTTTTTAAGATTTTAAATACACCTACAACAGGTTTACAAAGGGAAAATACAAAACCAAACAAAAACATTAGCCATCTAAAACTAAAACACCTAAAAGCTTTCATTTATTAAATACAACATATGAATGTATTTTATGTTATTTGTTACCTGATGCTGAAGAGCTTTGTGGTGCCCTGTGGGGCGGGGATGGAAAGCTTGACCTTGTTCTCCTCCATGGTGATCTTGGCATTGAGGGTGCTCTCATGGTACATGTTGGTGTGCATCTCAACAGCAGACACGATGAATTCAGGGACGTGGACTCCCATCTGAGTCACAAACTCAACTCCGACAGAGGGCATGAACAACAGCTCCTTCTGTGAACAAAAGCAGATCACATGAAATTAAATAGGTGGCAGAGTCATAAAAAAATATAAAATGACACAACTGTCATCATACGACTATTACAATCTATTATAATACTATTACTATTTATATTGAATTATTATCATTATCATCATAGATTTCATTAAAAACACTTTGCAGGACATTTGAGGAAGTACATCAATAAAATAGCAACAGCATAATGATAAAATTATAATTGACTTGTTTAATAGAGCTTTGAGGTTGGGTTGAGGACAAAAGATGGAAATTTTACCATGTTTGGAGCCATGCGAATGCCTCCCTTTGCGCCAGGAGCGAAGGTACCAGACAGGGCAAATGTCAGAGGCAAGCCAGATGCTGTTGGCATGATGAATTTGTTGTCCATGAAGATGTAATGGGCAAAGATCTCATTGTCAGTGCTGGACATCAGGTTAGCCACAACCTGATAAAAAGAAACAGTCAATTTGAATTCTCTCTCACTGTGGTATAGAAAAAGTGCTGTAATTTGTTGGACAGACTTTATTTTAAATGGATAACAGAAGCACAGAACAGTACCTTAGTAGGAATGGTCTTCATGAAAATCTCTGCGTACATCATTGCGTTGTCAGCAATAGACTTCAGCTCGTTGCCCTTGATGTAGCCAAGCTCAGCTCCCATGATCCTCAGGTAGGCCATGGCCTCTGGGGACTCCTGACTCTGCAGATCTTTAACCAGCTTGTTGAAGTTGCGAACAATTTCCCTCACAAGATTTTCGGGAACCTTTGGAAAAAGTTGTATTAGTTGTGGTGGTATAAGTGGTATAAGTAGAAATGATAACATAACTCTGACTAATTTAGCAGAAATAATTACACACGAGATTTACCTTCTGGCCTTCTGGCTTCGTAAGAACAACCCATTTCTCCAGAACTTCTTTCATCTTTGGTGGCATCTTGTCTTCAGCCCAGTACAGAGCCTTGGACACAGTGTCAGGGAAGAACCCGTTCTTTCCGAACAAAGCATCAATGGTTGGCTCAAAGCCCTTTCCTTCCATTCCAACCTATTGGAAAAATAAAACAATTAGATCAAAAAACAGTGTGTTCAAGTCTGAATCTGGGCCAAATAATTATTTTACAAATGCTATTTAGCTTTAATGTCAGTGGCACATGGGTAGGGTTGACCAAATTGACTATAAAAAGTCCAATACAACAAATAATAATAAATCTCTGCAGTGTTTCTAGTAAGTGTAAAACTACAATTTGAAACAGCAAAAATTACTGATTGTTATGACCCACAGTATTGCATACCTCCCAAATATCCATGTTGAAACCAAAAGCTTTCAGGGTAGTTTCCAGTAAGACCTCCCTTGGCAACTGGCTACTGGGATCAAAGACAATGTTGCCCTGAACGCCGGCCAGCATGCTCTCATGTGCCACGCCCAGCTTGTAGTTGCGAGACTTTGTGGTGTAGTCATTGTGTGTGGTGATATCAGTGTCCTGCAGGGCATCCATTATCTTCTTACCGAGCCTGGGATAATAATGAAATGTAAAACAATAAGCTGAATATGATGAAGTAGATGGACTGTTAATTTAGTACAGTATTCCATGAAATACAACAAAACTGTGCTATCAGTTGAAAGGTGCTCCATTCTTACTTCCGGGTCTCTGAATCGGTGGAGGAAATGATATTGTAGATGTGGGAAGTCACAAAGGACTTGATCTGCATGTTCTGCTCTTGCGTAAGCAGCTTCTTCACCATCTCAATGTCACTGTCCTGGGGATTCCTCATCAGGATCAGGTAAGCTGCCAGGCGCTTCTGCACAGCACCCTTGGGGTACTGGCTGACCCTCTGGAGGTTGGAGCGAGTCTGGATAGAAAAGCAACAGCAGCTTATTTGTCACTGTATTTTGAGAAACTCCACATTATAAAACTGGAAAATTAGGATGCTGTTCATCTGCGGAGGGGGGTGTTGGTTACCTCATCTGTCACAGACATGCGTCTGAAAGCCTGGATGGCAGCCAGCTGCACAGACAGTGTGGTTGCAGGCTGTCTCATGCACTTCAGCAGGGTGGTCTTTATAGCAGAGTCAGCAGCCTCCATTGCATCTCCCATGTTACCAACAACCTGGATGGAATAGTTTAAGGCAATTAGAAAAAAACATGGAACTGGAAGTTGTCATAAAAAGTTAAATTTTTATGAGTGGTCTATGTTCAGGGCAGGTTACCTACCCTCAAGGTCAGGAAGGTCAGATCTTTCTCCCCAGCGCAGTCTGCGCCCAGAAGGGATGCCATAAACTCAGAGACAGCGGTGATCTCGGGGGTGACGCCCTCAGCCTGGTACAGTCTAGTGACAAAGTTACACATCAGTGATTTACAACACAAACCGCCACCCGTTGCTACAGTACTGAGGAGGACTGTCCGCTTTTCCTCCTCCTTTCCTATAAAAAAAGATGATATGTAGGTTTACTTACTTCCTGACTGCATTGCTCAGGGCATACATGATGGGTTTGCTCTGCTTGTACTGAGCCATTGCCAGCATGTCCTTCACCATGAGACGGGAGGGGTTAGGCAGCAGTCCCAGGGCATAGACAGCAGCATCGACCTCAAGAGCAGCCTCGTCAAAGGTCCTGAGAACCTTCAGCATGGCGCTGGTGCACTCTGGGGTGCCGCACTGAGCCAGAGCTTGCCAAGTCAGAGAGTTGGACATGTCCATCATCTCAACAGCAGCAGATCCCAGGACATTGGCCTTCAGGCCACGCAGCTCAGACACCAGCTTGTGGAAGAGGCTGGCGCGCTCCTCGCCCTGAGTGGTCTGGGACAGGGTGTTCAGCTGCTGCATTGTGGCAATGGCAGCATCCTTGGTCTGCACAGGGGACTTGTCGTCAGCAACATCCATGGGCAGGAACTTGAGGTTGTCCTCATCTGTGCAGAATTATATCACAAACAGTAAGAAAAATGCAAATATTTTGACACATTTGACATACTGAGCATATCTTAATATTTTACAAGCTATTTTTAAAAACTGAGACACTCACTGCGGTCAAAGATTCTGTCATTGATCTTGGCGGTCTCCCTCAGAGTCACAGTCTGCTTCACCATAGCAGAAATTCCATATTCATTCCTGTTTGCACACGAAATTAGACAATTTCAACAAGTTGATCATAATAGAAAATAACTACACTTAGAAAAAATGATAAACAACCTCTATTTGTCTGTTTGGAACTTTTTGGAAATATGGACCAGTTAGGAGAATACAATGCGAAATCCTGAAATGTGTGGTAATTTTAAAGCAATTAAATGTTCATAAAATCATTCATACAAACACACCAAAAGTTCAAAGATTTTTCTAAGGCATACTGTATATAAGTCAAGAAATCCCCTAAATTGTGCACAAATAATGAAAAAAACCCACATGGGTCACTTTAAAAGTCTACAAAACTTGGTAAATTTGATACTCCTTTATTATTTAGTGAATACTTCATGGTTTTAAAACTTACTGGTGGGAGAGGGGCAGGAAGATGTGCTTCTCTGTGCAGATTCCATTGGTCATGTGCTTCTTCTGGTTGTCAAACTTGTAGTTGCAAGTCTGGGTGCTGCTAATCATCTTGGACAGAGGGTAGTTCTGATGGTAGAAAGACAACATCAGTGTTTTATTAGATTATTAGGGAAGAGCAGACTGCTGGAAAACAGTAAAAAA
>NTHP01000614.1:146823-158507 GCA_003416845.1 Oplegnathus fasciatus
TGACATCATTGGCCTTGTGACCGCCTCCTAAGAGGTTAAATACCCAGATCTCCACACCAGCTATTGGGACCAGTCTAGCCTGGTCAAACGAGCACGAACTGGTGAAGCCTCTTGGATGAGAGGTGAAACGTCTTCACAGACAAAACCAAAAATCCAGTTGCGTTCGATTCAATTTCCTTGAGATAACTATGACCTGGATGAATGAGAATATTCACAGGCCGATATTAAGAGCTAAAATTACAGTACTTGTACTGATAATAGCTGAATGTTTTCCTCCATTTCAGTTTCGGTAAGTACCATACTAACAAACCAAATAACGCAAATGTTGCTTGTGTGTTATGTCATGCTACAGTAGCTAAAGTACATTGTCTCCACATGCTAGTATCTTACCAATGAGAGAGTTTGTTTTGAATTAATGGTGACATTGAGAGTAAGTTAACGCTTATTTAATGCAAATTTTCAATTGGAAACTTTTTTCTGGATATTATCTGTATGGTGTGTTGATGCTCACGCTAACAGTTATGCTGACAACATGCGAGATGGCCCATTTTGTTTGCGCTAGCCCCAGTTTGTGTTACTAGACACAAAGAGGTGATATTCATGAACAGTTTGCTCTGTTCTTTATTTAGAAACCATATTTATTGTGATGAACTATGGTTTAAATCTTATATGATACTCGTTTGTTAGGACCTAACCCTAGTTGGTAGGCTGAAGTGTGTTTGAGAGACCCACACACAGACTCTACCTAGCTTTATCATGAGCTTTAATTATTTTTCAAGTTGCTGTCATCTCATCAATAGGCATCTAAATCTCCCTTGAATTTCAAAATCTTTTTAAGAAGGCTGTTCTCAAGGCTGTTGAGAAAAGAGAAAAAGTCTAGTCAAATCATGTACAACAAAACCAAAGTGGAAGGGGTCCCCGGACAACCAATGGGAGTTAGAGATTAGTTGTTAGGCACGCATATTCATTCATTAATTCATATTTTAACAGGAATTGTGGGCAATAATTAATGTAGTCAAATATCATATGAGGCAATTCACTTACAGGAAACACACAAAACATGACTGGAGTCATAAGAATGAAGAAAAGGAGGGAAGCAACATCTACAGCCTCTTGTTAAGGTTAAGTGCACCTGAGTAGGGCATTTCCTTTTCTTGGCAGGTGTGGCTGCTTTGTTTCTTTCTTTCTGATGTGTGGTCAGGTGACCCTTCTGGTAACCATTCAGGATAAATAAATAAATAAATAGTAATTCAAATAATTTAGATAGCTATCTTATGGCCCTTTTTATCATTGGAACATTGTTCTGATATTTACATTGTTAGCTTGGAACGTGGAACATTGAACTCTCATAGTTTGCTCTCAGATGTGCCTCTCCTTAGAATCTTTGCTTGTACATATCCAGTATTGCGTTGTGGTGAATCACCACTCTTCAGCTGTAATCAACAGTAACATTTGCCCAATAGACGTTTGTCACAGCAGACTTTTTGACTTGTCATAACAGGAAATGCACAGCTGTAATTTATACTATTAATGATGCCTCTATTCCATTCCCTCCTGCCAGCAAGCCAGCATATTCAATACCAGGTCCCTGAGACTGGTAAAAGGAATGCAACCATTATTAATGTTATTACTGTAACTACGCATGTGCTTTTCCTGCTATGACATGTCTGACATATGACAGTGTCTTTCATCAAGAGGGCCTGCGTGCCATTACACAACCACATTAGAACTGTAATCTCAAGAGCTCTGTCCCAACCAAGGCAGTGATTAACAACAAAACAAATATCTATTGTTGTATTCTGTGTGACTCTCACCAGCACTTTGCAATTGTGTAAAGTACAGGTGGGTATTGCAGGACTATTGTTGGGCAAACTGTTGTGACAATAGGGAGTTCTCCTGTGGTTTTTCCAGTTGTTGTGGGTGTGAGTGAGTTCCTCAAGGTGCTAAAAAGCATGGCTTAAAGCTATTGAAACCATGGAAAAAGATGTATATGTCATTTGTGAGTGATTGACCCACATACTGTAGTCTGCTTGGTGTCAGAAGTGGGAGGACTGTGAGCTTGAACTCTGTCCAACAGAGCAGCACATAACCCAGTTGCAGGAGAGCGTCTTTGCAGTTTCCTTGCTTTGGAAGTTGTGGAAAATTTGGTAGTGTTCGGGGAGGCTCCACCAATAGATCAGGGTGTGCAATAGATGGAGCAAAGTAGAGCCAGGTAGACATGTTGTTGAGTTATCTTATTTGTTGTTCCTCATTGTACACACCTGCCATATGTGTGTGTGTGTGTGTCTGTTGGCAAACAGCAGGATTTGTAAAGGGCATAATTAATAATAAACCAATATTAGTTGGCCTAGCTTTCGGTGTTGAGCTTCCAGAATTCATCTTTTATATTGGGGCTAGCTTTAATTTATTGCATAATATTACATAAGAAGAGCTGGCATGCAGTAGGTGTATAACTCAAGCAAGTCCGCTGAGCAAGTATTTCTGGGCAGAAAAAGGTTGGGAATTGTTTGCATGGATTGTATATAGAAACTTTATTTAAAGCAGCTCAATGGAACTTTTCATTTTGTGTTGATTTTGGCAGTCCCTGTGGACAAAGGCAGTAGTGTTTCACCTAACGTTAAGTTTCATGTTCCTTCTGCTTCACTCCCCGCTGCGAGGAGACTACTTCTCTGGGAGGAGAGCGGGCAGCAGCTCCAGAGACGGACCTTCAATCAGCGGCTGAAGCTACTGGAATTCAGCCAGAGCAAACCCCTGCGCCGTTTCGTCTGATGTCGAGGAAAAATCCAATCTGGTGGCAGGCATTAAGAATAACTATGAGAAACTAATAGAAATAGCCAGTCTTCTCGCTGTTGGTCTTGTTTGCTTATGTAGGTCATATAGAGGCATTGGTATTAAATTAAGACTGTTTTGTAACTAGTTAAAAACTCCATGGAGTACTTTTAAGTGCACATTTTTATTACACATCACCTGTTTTAGGGCCGAGGGCAGCACCCTGAAAACATTGCCCTACATCTCACTGACTGGTATCTTCTAGTATCTTCAGGAACTACTTGACAACATGTTCCAGTACTGTTAAGGAGTGACAGTAATGGATCAAAGGTTTCAGTTTCTGACAATGTTCCTCAAAAGCTCAATCAGGGATTCAGCTGAACTAGGCTTGCCTAGACTTGTTTTGACCCATTTTATATAAATATTTTGTTTATTTAGACTATATTGAATGAACTAAACACATACTGCCACATACTGGCTTTTAGGTAAGGCCAACTGGAACCCACACCTCGCTCAATAAACAGTAACCTATCAATCCATTTTTCAATATGCTTCACTTACAGAAACTCATGGAATTACATAGTTCAGTGCAAATCAACAAGGCCATCAGCAGTGCACTTGAGGTCCAATTAGGTTGAAATATTGATATAAAGCTCACATTTTTTACCCATTTGCCTTTTAAATTAATTTGTTCACTTGCATCTCAGATTAATTTGGAATGCATCTTTATCCCAGTTGGTTGCTTGGAAAGTAGCTGATAAGTTATATGCACAACCAAATCAGCTGATAATCAATGTACAGTATAGAATTTCTGTCATTCAGAATGACATGCTACAATGCAAATGAGTAATGGACATTAAACAATGTCTTTATAAAACATAAAAAAAACATTACGAAACACAAAAGCTCCAGTTCCAGTCTATGTTGGTACTGATTGATTCACCAACATGTCGACTCTCACAGGCATACTGTATAATAGTAACATTATAGTTTATAAAGAAAATGTTCCAGTGACCCCCTCTGGTTGCTAATAGACATTACATTTGTGCGTCTGTAGGCTTGTTCTTGAATATGACATCAGTCAAAGAGTAACTCAACGTAATTAAAATGTACATGTATTTTACAACACTCCACTTTAGGAATATACAGTATAGCTGCTTAACATTCTAAAACTTTGAAGAAAAGTTTGTTAATATCACAGAAGCTGAAAAACAATACCAGCTAAAAAGGGACAGATTGCATAAAGATTTATAGAACTTTTTAGCTTTTATACTTTTCAGTGGGGGGCAGTGATATTCGTACAATGTCTCTCCTTCACTCACTTCACTCAACAATCTTGTAGGTCACTTGACAGACACTGAAATTTGACCTCATAGATAGAAACCTTGGTCAGTGAGGAGGTGGCAGTATCTAACCTGATAAACTGCTCAGCTGGATGCTGGGCTTTTGTTTGCTCATCAAAACAGCTACGTCAGTGGGAGATGCTGCCACAGATTTAACAATGTACAGATAGATTTTAATAAACGTTTAAACGATAAACCAGGTTTTTACATTTGAGACATACAGTATACGATTGATAGATATATTTGACTCCATGGCAATTTTGTAGGACATTTTGCGTATGGTATGTTACAGACAGGACAATAGTATGCCAATATCCTGTATGAGTTATAAAGTGCAGTTTTGCACCTTTACTTCCATAGAATGAAATATAGCCTTGTCATTCCAAGATTGCACCCAGCTAAAAAATGTTTAACTTGTAGTTAACTTGTAAACATGTTACTGTTCCTGCATTCATATTGTGGTTTATAGACATAAGAAATGTATAATTAGTTGCCCATGTCCATGAAGAGGCAAGTAAGGTAGTGTGCAATTGGGAAAATAGACTTGCTGTACAATTCTATTCAGGAAACACATTTTATTTCATACAACTATCTAACACAAAGACAGAAAAATTAAACTTGCAACACATATGGTATACAGGTTATTATATGCACTGTTGTTACATGTAATACCATTATTATATGCTCATTCACTGTTTTTCCATCTATTTTTAAACAAAACTGAACATGATATTTTGTGTTCATCTAGAATTTTTTCATCTATTTTTTAAATAAAATTCAACACTTACACCTTTAGATAATACTGTAGCAATTCAAATAGTAGCATTTCAATCTTTTAGCTTACTGGTAAAAGTGGAATCAAAGATTAATCTCAAGCTTTCTACCCTTAACTTTTACATAAGATCTGTACTGAGCAGGAGCCTGCTGCAGATAGTCAGTAACGGTGTAGTAAAATTGATTCACTACAGATCTGAAAATATCCAGAATGTAATTAATGGTACCATTTATATACTCAAGGTCCACAGCTCTGTTTGCATACTTAGTGATTGTTTTCATTAAGCTTACGTGTTTGTCATAGAAAGCATTAATGTAGACAGCAATGGCATCAAGGACATCAGACTTAAGCGTGTAGTCAACAAAGTCCTGAGCTTTGTCAACAAAGAATTTTAAGGAGTCTCCCAGTTTCTCAAGGAACATGTCTAGACTCTCCATGAGCTTCAAAAGATCCACAATAGGATTAGGCATAGTCTTTACCCTGTCCCTAATCTCATCAATTATTTTGGCTCCAGCCATGACATCACCAATGGGCATTGTGACCTGAATTTTACTGAGCATGCCAGTTACAACGCTGAAAGCATTTTCTACATTAACAGCCACCAGGTGGATTGCCTTCTCTAGCATAGTAGAAATGCTGGTGGTCATCTTATTGATCACCTCTATGAGAGGGGTCATCTCCTTAGAGCCAGGCAGTTTGACCATGGTCTCCCTCAGGACCTTGATGGCAGCATCCAGGAAGACCTGAACAGTCTTCTGGTACTGAACAATAGTGTTCCTAAAGAGGATGGACACCTGACTCAGATCTGGGGCATTGTTATTTGCAACGTTGTGGGCCTCCTCAATATAGTCAATAATAATATTCTTCAGCTGAGCAGCATATCTGAACAGTTGGTATTTCTCAGCAAAGCTAGACAAACAAGAGGTGATGGCAGGAAGTCTTTCCTGTAGTCCGCTGAGCATGATGTCAGGGGCATCCATGTTGATGACCATCTTCAGATTCATTTTATCAGCATCCTTGGCAGAAGCTCTGATGGTGAAGATATCAACATCCTTCCCAGGATCAGACTGTTTAACAGAAAAAAAACACAAAAACATAAAATCAGATGCAAAAACTCTTGACCATTATATCTGCGTTGCCAGTATAAGATCCTCACAGCATAACGGCCATAAAGCCTGGCATTCATCTGAGATGGGACCCTGCCATGGAGCTGAAGACCCAGGAAGCCAGTAGATGGGATAGAAATTGTGGCACTGATTCCATCTTTGCGGACAGCATAACGCAAGTTCACGTCAGTGAAGGCAGGGCTAGTTATGTCCGCATTCAGGGTGAGACGGGAGTCACTGTAGAGACAGGCAGGATTGTGTCACTTTTCCGTAGTAAAGAAGGCAACTTTTGCTGAGAAACAGAAATATTTTACAGGAAATATTTACAAATATATTTCATCATATGGTGTGTTTTCTTGGGATACGAGTAAAGATGTGTGTGTTTTCAAGTAACTAGTCAAATTATAACTGCAAAATACACAAAATATCCCACACAATGCTCATTTAAAGTGTTACCTCAGTGTATGGGAAAGAATTTGTTGAATGTCCATGGTCAGATCGCTATGGGTGAAAACCGCCTTCCCAGTCAGACTTACACCAGCATTTTCAAAGTTTAGGGTAATGGAAGCTGTTGAAACACATTGACTTTAGTTAAACCTTATAATGATTCTTTTATTTAAGGTGTAAAAGTGTATTATATGCTAAGAAAAAAAACTTACAATCCATGTCATATTCCAAGAAGACAATGGTGGAGGTGGCAGAGGACCTAAAGGTGACTTTGAAGACAGGAGCATTGCCCTCTACTTCAACTGCTAGGTTTGTGGTGTACAGTGGGCTTACAAACTTAGCATTGGTAGAGATCTTCTGCTTGGCAGCTGTCACTTCAGCAACAGTCTTTTCAAAGATGGTGAAGTCACCCAGACTGCTTGGCTGAGATATATCTATTTCCATATCAGCAGTAATGGAAGATGTTGGTGCACAGTCAATGGTTGCCTGGGCAACATGCTTCCCATTGGTGTTGAAACTGAACAGGTTTGCCTCATTGTTGCCAGTATACTTCAGCACTGCATACACACGGCTCAGGGAAGCTTCAACAGAAAGATTCTCATTTACATCCATGCCAATGACTTTGGTGGAGCCATGATTAAGTTTGGCATCAGCAATAATCTTGGAGGTGGAGCGTAGACCATCATTATTCAGGTACAGATTAACCTCATTATCCAGGACTCCCAAAACTAAATAATCTTCAAGCATTGTGCCATCCATATTTGCCCTAGAGGATGACTCCATGGAAACATACTCAAAGGTTCTCTCCAGCTTNNNNTCAGTACTCATACTGATGGAGCTGTCATGGCTGCCTTCAATGTAACGATTTTCAAGGGACAGGGAATTGGCCAACTTGATTCCTCTCTTGGTGGTCAGACTGGTGGTGCCATCAAGTTTGGCTTTTAGATCCTCAAACACAGAGGCTGTGGTAGCTCCCAGGCGGAACACAAGATCATCCTCAGCATACAATCCAGCATTGACATTCAGATTAATGATGGCAGACTTGACAGACAGTTCTGTGATCAGGTTACCCACAGAGGGAATCTGGATCAGACCCATCATATCAACAAGGGGGGCAGCTTGGCTTTTCTGGTAAACAATCTTGGCGTCCACATCAACAGTCTGCTCAGTGGTAGTCAAAATGTGTTTCAGCCCAGTTTGGTCATACAAGTCAAGATCACTAATAGCTGGGGTATGAAAGTCAACAAATGGAATATCAATCTCAGGAATGCTGATGGGCCTAGTCAAGAAATCAAGGTTTGCTTCCCCTTCTACAGCAGCAAGGATGGCAGCCTCCCTCTCATTGTTCTGTACTGTGAAGTTCCAGAACATTTTGTTCTGATTTAGACGGGCCAGAGCTACAGCGTTGATATTTTGTGTGTCAGGCCTGAAGGTTGCAGAATAATCATTCTGCAGATCAATTTTGGCAGTAAGAGCATCATTGAAATTGACCTTGGTGTTTCCCTTATTGTGAAAGCTAAACAAAACCTCTCTGGGACAGAGAGCAACATCAATCACATTGTATAGGGCTCCACTGACAATACCAATTAAATCAGTGCTATGGGATGCCTTCAGCTCAAGCTTCATGTCATGCAGATTGGCATTTACTGATCCCACTAAATGGTGGTTTTTGATTGCGGGGCCTTCTGCTTCAGAGCGAATATCAAACTTGAAATAGCTGAAGATGACAAAGTCAGCACTCAGGGTCTGTCTCATCTTCAAAAGGAATGTATCTGTGTCACTACTGAAGGTCAACTTGACTGTACCTGGATTGACCGTGACTTGCAGGTCACTCTTGTGGGTGCTGTCATGAGAGTTGAAGGTGGTTGTACCCTGATTTCCAACAGTTATTGTAATAGAGGTACCTTCCTGACGTGCCACAGCTTTTTGAGTTACAGATGTCTCACCAGTGAGGCCCATGACAGGGAGGTTGAGCGCATGTTTATAGGAAGTGTCAATAGTGGCAGATAAACCACCCTTGGTAGCTAAGAAAGCTTCATTTAAAAGCTCAGCATTGTAAGGTGCTGTAGTTGCCTTTAATATGGTCTTGGCTGAGGCCTGGGCTGAGAACTCATAAAATGTTACAGATGCATGGTGGTCCAACGCAAGAAAATTGTGAGTGAACTTAAGGGTCTCAGCAGCAATCACACGATCACCCTTCGGAACAGCAATGCGAGCAGTGGAATCCAGGTTGAAGTTAAGGATTTCAAAGCTGAGAGATGTCCCTTGGGAAGTCAGAAAGGCTGTCAGCTGAGGAGTCTCATCTACAGCAAGAGAGCTGTGGACTTCAGCAACATTCCTGATAGTGCAGATGGGGGAGTTGACTTTTATCTCATAACTCAGTTTACCAAATCCTGGAATCATGATCTCACTAGGAAAGACTGGCAGCTTAAATGTTGGGAGTTGGAGAGTCTTAACAAATTTCTCTGCTGGAACATGAGGAAGAGTGGGAAAGGAGAACTCAGGTACACTAATCTCAGGAAGGGAAAACTCAGGCAGGGCAGGAAGGTACGTCATAGTCAGGTCTCCAAACGAAGCACCCATATCAAACATCCTCATTTCTAAGTTGAGAACAAAATCAATCAAGTCAATGATTCTCTGTTTAATGTCATTAGTTGAGAAGGTAGTGGCTTGCACAGTGTGGAAGCCCAAGATAATGAACTCAGGGATGTCCAGCTGTGGTGGGATTTCAAACTGGTGAAGCTTATCTATGCTGAACTTCATGGAAGGCACAACAAGATCAGTGAGGGGAATGGTGAAAGATGGCATGATCAGCTCGGCTTTCTTCAGTCCAGTCATGAGCCCCTCGATAATCTGCAATATCTCACTGACAATCTTTTGCTGAGGTGCCACCTTCTTAATGATCTCAACCATACTGGTGAACATGTCAGTGACAATGGTTATGAACTCAGTATAGCACTTTCTTGTCAGTTGCAGAAAAGAGGTCATTTCAGCATTGACATCCAGTTTTGCAATTTCCTGCTTTATACTTTCAGCAAATCCCTTCAGATTACTTAACACAACCTGGTCAAAGATATCCATCACAGTTTTCATAAAATCTGCAATTTTAAATTCTTTCAGTTGCTCCAAAGAACCCCTAAAAGAAGATAAAACAAAGTTGGCAAAATCTCTTGTTGCCTCAAGTTTCTGGGGGATTTCAAGAGACCTGATGAGGTCATTCACATGAGCAGTGTACGTAGATGTCAGTTCATTGGCGTGATCCACAAATTCATTATAATCAAATGACTTTAATTTCTGCTCAATAATGCCAATATATACATTGAACTGTGAAATTATATCCTTAATCTCAGTCGCTTTCAAGTAGTTGATAGCACCCTGGAAGACTTCCATTAATTTAGTAGGGATGTCTGCGTCCTTCACCATCTTAGCTACAGCCCTGATTGTTTCCTCAATTCTGAACTGCTTGATGAGTTCCACAACTTTTTCCAAGATGGCTTGAACCTTTTTGTCAGCCTCAAACTGTACAATCAACTCTCTCATCTTAGCATAGAATGTGTTGATCTTACTTAGGATGTCAAGGTCCTCAATCATTTCCCGAATATAATTTGTTATAACGCTGAAAATCTCAGTGGGAATCTGACTCACTAGTTCCTCAATTTGAGCTTTAAAGTTGATGGATGAAAGGTACCTCTTCAGCTCAGAAGCAAATGTCTGCATGTCAAAGGTCTCCACTACTTGTTTCATATCACTCATAATTGTCTGTACTTTAGCCATGATTTCATACTCAGCATCAATATCTTGCAGGAATGCGATGCTGCTGCCCTTAAGTTTTTCCAGGTCAATCTGCTGGATCATCTCCTTCATGGTATCAAACACATACACAACCATAGCCTTGATGTCATACTCCTCATTAATGGCATTCAGCTGTTGCTGGATCTTCTCAATGAGGGTTTCAGGCAGAATACCACTAACAATAATCTCCTTCATCATACCAGCAAAGTGTTGGATGTAAACAGTGAGATCAGCCTGCATTTTCTCAACAGTAACCTTCAGGTTTCTCAAAGAAGCTTCCACATCCTCCATTGAGATGACATATTCTTGGGTAAAATCATTGAAATACTGCTTCAGCTGAATTACATTGCCTTCTATATTCAGTTGAGAAACAAAGTCACTTACGTGCTGGGGAAGAGCCTCAAGTTTAGCCCTTATCTCCTCATTATCAATGTAGTCTTGCAGTGCCTCTGCAATTTGCACAACAAAGCCCTTGATGCTTTCCAAGAGGGCAGGCAGATTTTCGATGAGAGGGAACTGAATTATGTGACTATTTGTGCTCTTGTCATACTTGAGGAAGCCAGAGATGGCAAATTCTTGGTTTTCTGTGGAGGCTGTGTTGAGTATGTTTGTGAGGACGGTACCAGAAACCTCAATTCCAGTTCTCTCCGCAGTGTTGTAAACACTTATGTCCTGATTGAAGATGTGGTCATTCAATTTAGACTTCATTCTAAAAATGGTCTTCTGCTCTTGGAGTGACAGAACAGTATCCATGTTGTTGTCAGTAATCGTCTCAAGGGAAAAACCATTATCAAGCTGCTGGGTAACTGATGCTCTGCATTCATGTGAGCTAGCAAAAGTCAGGGGTTGTGCCTTAAGGAGGAACTTGCCATAGAGCTGGGCACTGTGCTTTCCATACATGGTCATGTCTCCATCAGCATTGAAAATGGCATCAAGGTTGAAATCAAAAGGCACAATACTGCAACGGATGGTGTGGTCAAAGCGCATTGGCTGCGAGTTGAAGCGGGCATCATTGGTGATCCTGGCAGCAAGACCAATAACTTCAAGCTCTGTGTTGTGGCTCATGTGAGTTCCAAAGAGTTTTCCAATGGTGCTGCACTTTGCGTTAGCAGTCATATCAGCATAATTTATCTGATAGGTGTGCTTGATCTCTTCCTCACCATAGATGGCTTTCAGGCTTCCAGTCAGGTCCATCTTGTAGAGCTCTGCCTGCAGCTGAGCCTCATTAATGAAGTTGGTCGCCAGAAGTTTCATTTTGTTATTAACATTTGCAGAAGCAGTGTAGGGTTTCAGGTCGATGGTGATATCATGAGTGTAAGAGGCATACTCATTTGCGGTGGCTTCAGCTTTTGAGTTGAAGTTAAGGCTAGAGAGAGTAATGATCAGATTGTTGGCATTGTCAACCTTGATGTCACGGATTGCAGCCTTGTTGGTAATGGACAGAGTAGCCCT
>NTHP01000614.1:162834-174745 GCA_003416845.1 Oplegnathus fasciatus
ATGTCATAGCCAAATGCCTTCAGAGTCATTTCAAGCATGACTTCCTTGGGCAGGTAGCTGCTACCCTCAAAGATCATGTTGCCCTCCACAGATCCGATCTTGTAGTTGCGAGAAAACTTGGTGGGGTCCATAGTGGGCCCAATCTCATTACCTTGTAGGGTATTGCGAATCTTCTGTCTCAGTCTGTGAGGAAGAAAAAAAATGTACAGTTAAACAATTGATGGTGATGAAATCGGGACACCTAATCACCGTGTAGTGAAACAACACATTTAACAAATATAAATATGAAGCTACAACTGTTTTTCACTTACACTTTGTTCTCGGGCTCATTTGAGGACAAAATGTTGGTAATGTGGGAGACCATAAAGCTCTTGACTTGTTTGTCCTGCTCGCTGGGCAAGGCATCAGCCAGCTGGGCAAGTTCAGTGGGCTGGGGGTCCTTCATAAGTACCAGATATGCAGCAATACGCTTTTGCATGGGGCTGGCACTGTCCAAAAGCACCTGCATGAGAACCTCTCTGCCCTGTGACCAAAAAGATCAATAAAATAAGTATGTAATAGACATAAATATTCAGATAATCTGGGAAAGCCTTTAAACAATTGTACTTGCCTCCTCAGGGACAGGAGTCAGCCTGTAGACTTGAATTGAAGCCTGTTGCACAGCCAGGGACTCTGGTTGGTTCACACACTGGATCACAGCGGTTCTGAGTGCAGGACTAGCAGGCACCACAGCTGGAGCCATGTTTCCAATGACCTAGAATCAAGGACACATTAATTTACTGCTTATTGGTGTTAGCAGGCATTTAAATATTGATCTGTAGGGAAGGTTACCCACTCTCAATGTCATGAAAGTGTTGTCCTTGTCACCAGAACAGTCACCCAACTGCGCAGCCATGAACTCAGCAACAGAGTGAATCTCAGGGATCAGTTTTCCCTCAGCTTTGTAAAACCTGTGTAAGAAGAATTTTTGAATTAAAAAAATTAGACCATGTGTAGCTTATTTTACACAAATAAGAAAACTATTCTTCTACCCAAAATGAAGTGTGGTTAACTTCACTCACCTCTTGACAACATTGCTCAGGGCATACATGATGGGCTTGCTGGGCTTGTATTTGGCCATCTCAAGCATGTCATTGATCAGGAGGGCAGAGGGATTGGACATGAGTCCCATGGCAAAAACAGACGCATCAACCTCGAGTGAAGAGCTGTCAAAAGTCCTGAGGATCTGCATGATGGCACTGCTGCACTCAGGGGTTCCACACTGGACCAGAACCTGGTAGGTCAGGACACGGGACACGGCAAGAGCCTCAGGAATGGCGGGACTCAGGGTCTCAGTCTTCATTCCACGGACCATGGTGACAAGGTTGTGGAAGAGGTGGGCCCTCCTCTCACCCTCGGTCTCGGGCAGAGTGGCCAGTTCTCTCAGGAGGTTTAGACCTGCATCTTTATCCTGGACAACACTCTTGTCCTCGACAGCCTCCATGTGAAGACCCTTGATGATGTCACCTATGATGCAAGTTTGGAATTAGTTTTTAATATCTTGAATTTTATTTTTAACGATTAGCCCTAAATAACAAGAACAGAGATACGAAGAAGAGCTTACTGCGGTCAAAGACTCTTTCATTGTGAGGAGAAACCTGAACCAGAGTCAGTTCTTGCTTTCCAACATTGGTAACTCCATATTCTCCCCTATGGAGAGGCAACACAAGGTTGAAAAGTACAGTAAAATCGTTGTTCAAGACAAGTCAAGACACATCAGTACCTACACTTACATAATAGAGCACAGTATAGAGTGCAGTGTAAGGTTTAACTTACTTGTGTGAGAAGGGAAGGAGGATGTGGTTNTGTCACTTAATGGGAAACTGTTGATGTAACATACCTCTCCATTTCAGCAGCAAAGGCATCAGAGCTGGGTGCAGGACCGAACACAGGGTTCCCCTCTGCGTCCATGTCGGCCACCTCACTCAGGCTACAGCCAGTGGTGCGGACGATGAAACTACAAGTCTGAGGTACTTCAATTTCAACCTGTTTTAAAAGATTTTTTTTTAGCTTTTCCCTGATAGATATAGCGTAGAAAGAAAAAAGATGTATCTTAAGCGGATTTAATAAAATGTAGAAGTTTGAAATTTAGCAGTGGCAAGCACAGTGGCATGTACCTTGCAAGTGGCCTTAGGTCCATTCCTGAGATGTGAAGCACCATTGATAGCATTCAAGGACTCAGCTTCGTACAGGTATTCATACTTGTGGTAGGATTTGTACCTTTGGTTTACTGGTAGAGAAAATAATGATTTTTACATTAGATTTCAGTATGCTGCAAATACTGTGAGTGAGTCCAACGGTTTGCCTTACGAAGTCAGTCATGGTTTAAAAAGTGCTGTATGAATAAGACCATATAGTGTCTTAACACAAAAACTGTAAATACATGCATGTGCTAGCATCAAAGTTCAATTTACCACTGATCACCTAAAATATAGTATCAACTGTAAATTTCTTGAACAGCTGCAGTGCAATTAAAATTTACATCATGTTCAGGTTGTGTAATTAACATATCAAAAATACTGGAACTTACTCAGGCAGGTTGCATGCTCCTCTTGGGCATCTGTAAAGACAATCAAAAGAAAATTAGATGTAAAACTTTTTTTTCCTCCTGAACTATTTCACTTCAAAGAGAATTTACTTTGGTTTGTTTTCTTTAACACTATTATATTGTATTAATGGCATCCCAAATCAAAAGCAACATGGTAAAAAAAAAACAACAACTTACAAGCCAAGGTAAGTGTGATTAGGAGTAGGGAAATACAGAGCTTGGAGTCCCCCATCATGGGCTCTGTGCAACTCTGTGTGCTCCTTTGGTGAGTACTCAGATGAGACTGAGGTCTCAACCTCCTCAAAGGCCTTTTATACCAAAGGTTTTCCGTATGGGGGTTAGGTGGGAATTACAGACAGCTCCAAAGTCCACTCTATACGTACGTGTGGAGGGACAAAGGCAACTAGTTTCATAAAGCTTTCCTTGATTATTATTGCCAAGTTTCAGAATCTGTCTTTTTGTGTTGAAATGTGTGAACATATCAAGTAGCATTCTGCATAATATAATTCAAAGTTACAAATACACTGAAGAGCTTCATCCTGAATATAACATAATAATTCACATACTCTACATCACAATGGATATCATTACAGAGTAAACAGCATTAGATTGATTTTTTTCTATATCTAATATATACTCTGGGTAGGTACAATATCAGATTGTAATATAACACCAATAATATCCTGTTCTTGCTTCTTATTTCACTCATAAATTTATAGTTACAGAGTTTCTTAACATATCCACGTTTTCCAAAACTCTCATTAAAGTGAATGTTAAAGAGACACATTTGTATCAAAACTGTATCTGCACCAGCACATGTTAATCGAAGTTCATCTTTTGCATGACATACTTTACAGTCATTATGGCTTCTATTAATAATTTCAATGTTAAACATACTTAAAACCTCACAACCTGAATCTTTTTAATTTACAGCCAATATTAAAAATGTAAAACATTCCCTGTATTTTCAGTTTCTCAATTTTACTTGGTGTGTAATGTTGAGGACCATACATTGCATAATCCTATCTTTAAAATGCTTATTCAAAAGCACAACCCAGTTGTGCCCCCTTGCCATTGATAAGGAGTTGTAACACTGAACTTGAACAGGTTGTTATCAAGCTCTTGTCAGAGGGGCATTGGACTACAATCTCTGTCCGCTGTGTAGACATGATGTTGCATTAAATTAGGTCTTACATTCTTTGAACTGGTTATCTCTTTTGGATAAAAATACCCTTATCATAACATGCTTGAGGCCATACCAAAAGCATAGTGAAATCATCTTGAGGCATACCTGCTCCAGAGATATATTTGGTACTTTTGATATTAGTTATTTTAAATGCATTCTAAAAATATTAGGATTCTTTTAAAAGGATTTAAAGGCTTTGTAAGCCTATTTTCTCATCATCTTCTTTCTTTGCTTGATGGGGTCCTGCATGAACACAGAACTTTCTGCCAAAGTTCTGCCACAGTTTTGTCTGCACCTTTTTTACTGTTTTAAAGTGGATGTGGCTCAGTTGGAAAAAGGTGATGTCATGTACTTGTGTGCACCAATCAAAATCTAGCAACATTGAATAAAAATACACTGACAGTTGTTGGGTTGTTTGCTTGCAGTCAAATCTGATTAAACCACACCCAAACAGTAATGATAAGCAGATTAGTTCAGGTTTTGAATAGTAAACTCTGCACAATCTGTGTGTTCAAACACTTGTAATAAACGTACACCTCTCACCAACAGGAAGGAATCAAATATCTGATTTGACTGATCATTGTTTCTTGCTAAATTCATAGTTAATCTCATAGACATTGACAATTGTCAATATCTAATCCAAGAAGGCTTATCATGTCGAATTGCAATAGTTTTTGAAATTAGCCTATATATAACGTGACTTGGTTTGACAAATCACAGTTTACACCCCTAGATGGCAATGAAAACAATGATCAGTAATATGTCTGTGCTTGCTCTATCCTGGAAGGGCAGCAGGCTACTTAAAGGCACCCTGTGGAGTTTTCTTGTAAACAAACAAAAGTTATGTTTACATTCAGTGCTCCTCACCAAAATGCACTGTGGGTATTTTAAATCCAGCATTGTTTACATCCATGATTACTTCTTCCCTGAGCATTGCTGCATATCTTGGCATGTTACAGCCACCTGTAGATCAGTGGAAAAGTGTGACACCATTGGTAGGACTGTGTATCACTCATGCGGCTGACGCACATGCATCCTTGTTTGCATGCACAAGATCAACAAAAGGAAGAAAGAAAAACAACTCCATAGCGTTACTAGAGGTCAAAAACTTTAAATTACTACAATTACTGTAAATAATGTATTCTAACCATTAAACTGTGCTCGGATTGTTTATGATTTGTTTTTTTTATATTAGTCCTTTAACTTAGTAAGTCTCCCCTTCCTGGAATTATAATTTGGATATCTAAATCAGTAATGACACTCATTTAAAGATGTAGATCAGTCTTCAAGGAAGGTGATATTAATCCCAAACAGCAAAATCAAGAGGGAGATGGGAGAATGCCTGGCACGAGAGACACAGTGATTGTCACATGAGAATCAGTCTGGATGCTTTTAATTCAGCTCACAAATGATCTAAATACGTTTTATCTGTGATTTAGAAATCCTAATGATACATGAGAAGTTAATATGTTTCAGTCTGTGATATGTAATTTCACTTACTACATGGCATAACATTGATCTTTCTAAAGGTTCAAGTAATCGCTGTCCCCTTGATTTGATCCTCTGATCATAACCGAGTGTACTGGCATCCCATATGTAAATCTGTGTGGAGCTCTTCGAAAAAAGCCAAGTTAAATTATGGTAATGTGACAGTTCTGTAGCTCATGTGGTCATGTGCAAAGCAACAGCACATTAACCTTAATTCATTGAATCTCTACTGCATGTTCTCGCTTTCACTGTAGAGTGTAAGAAAGATATGGAGACAGCAAACATCTACAATTCTATTCAACAGCAGCATCTAAAAGGCTTAAAATGGGCTTCGACCAGTGCCTCTGTTGCCCTAAGTGATGACAGCATTTGAGGTCATAGAGAAAAAAACTTTTATGTACAGCATGTACAAGGTGTTCCTGTTAAACCAGTTGTTACAAGTTAAAACATCTGACTGCTCATACTGCCTGCAAGCAATTTCTTTCCAGTAAGCAGTTGTTTCTAGCCATGTTAGCGGCATAGCTCTATGGGTGCAAATGTCTGTCGGTTGGTTGGTCGGTCGTATGGTCGGTCAATTCAACTATTGGATGGATTGCTTTGAAATTTTGTACAGATATTCATTGTCCCAAGAAGATGAATCCTAACAATTTGATTCTCTCGACTTTTCCCGTTGGCTTTTAGTGAAATGTTTTAACAACTAGGGGGGTCACCAGCGTTGTGTGTTAGACTTGCTTAAACAGTGTTCAGTGCTTTCTGATTCATTAAATATTATAGCTGAAATCATGGATATACTATATTTTTCTCCTCTTGTTAATTCCTACCAAATAGTAAACCTGTCAACTCTCTTTTTTCCCAGGGTTTCTATTGTATGCGAAAGCCATTTTTCTTTTGTTGTTGCTGTTGTTTTTCGAAAATCAACCACAAACATAATTCCTGCACAATTTATCCTGTAGCTCTTTATTAACTCCCTGTTACCCTTTTACTTGGAGGACTTTTCAGGACCTCCACTGTCTGCAGCCATTTAGTTAGTTGGCCCTAAATCTCGTAGAGGTGTGAATGTGTTTTCTTTACATCTGTTTGCGCTTTGAATAACTGGCAACCTACCTGGCTGTTTGTACGTAGATGTTGTTGCTGTTGCCAGTTTTGTTTCATTGTCTGCTCTTGTTTTCTATTACTTATTTATCTGTGTTGTATTATTTTCATAGTGTTGGAATGTGCACTTTGAACTTAAATCTTTACAGTGTATGCGTACATTGTATAGTGAAACCTTTTTGTTAAATGCTGTTATGGATTAGTCTTGCATGGCTGCATAATTAGATGAGAAAAGGACACATATCTCATTGTCACACACAGGTTGACAATAACAGTATAAACATACAAGAATACAGTCTACAAGAATTTTAATTTTTACTTGCATCACTAATAATTAGTGACTTCGCTATCTGATTGAATCAGTTAATTAGTCAATTTAGCAGATTCTCAGTTATCTAAAAGGTATGAATCAATTCTTGAATCATGACTCTAAATAGATTCAGTGAGATTCATGCAAACTGTGTTGTCACACTAAGCGATACCCTTTATTGTATAGTTTGATTTTGATGAGTTCCTCTCAGTTATGTAAAGTTTAGACGTGAATTCCAAAAAACATCATGAAGCAGGACATTTACAGATTGTATTAATGTATTTTATTGATGCTTTTCAGTTTCAGTAAAAATTTACATTTTCAATGTTTGTACACAATAAAACATCTAAATTAAAATGACAGAACAGGTGTTTTTGTTAAAGTCATTGTTATAAATATGGCAAAAGAGCTCATTTCGCCATACTTCTTCGAAGCATGTGTTTTGAACAGATGGTAGTGTTTCATATGGACTTATGCCTCAGTCTGTGAGGGTTCCTCACTGTTGAAAGGGAAATGGAAGGTCAATTTCCAGCCTTCCTTCACTAACCTTTAAGTAGGCTTGAGACTCCTCTGAGGTTTGCTGCAGGAAACCATAAACTGTGTTACTGAACTGGTCCACTACATAAATGAGCATGTCCATCATGTACTCAAATGCATTGTTGAGCTGCTCCATGTTTAGGGCAGAGATCTGGTCAACAACATTCTTTATGACTGTGATAAGGTTACGATAAAGGACATTGATGTTGATGAACACTGCATCTAAATAGTCAAACTTGACAGCGTCAACAAACTCCTGAGATTTCTCAACAACAGCCTTCAGGGTCTCACCCATCTTCACTAGCATTGTGTCAAGACTCTCCATATTTTTCACAAAATCCACCAGTTCATCAAAGATGTTCTTGAAAGCTGTTTTGATCTGATCCAAGATCTGGCCTCCCGTGATGGCATCACCGACTGGCATGCGTAATTTCACACTGCTAATCTTCTCAACAAAGGAGTTAAAATAAACCTCCATGTTCTCATAGATACTCTGAATGGTCACATCTAGCATAGCAGCAATGCTGCTGGTCAGCTTCTTTAGGACCTCAGGGAGAGTGGTCATGTCATCAGATCCAGGCAGTTTGAACTGGGTCTCCCTCAAGACCTTGATGACAGCATCCAGGAAGACCTGGACAGTCTTCTGGTACTGGACAATGATGTTCCTGAAGAAGATTGACAGCTGGCTCATTTGAACGTCNGGGATGTTGAAATCACCCTTCATCCTCAAGGTGGAGACAGCATTTGGTTTGGTTTTGGTGTCTGCAACCAGATTTTGGTTTGCTTCCAGGTTGATCATTGGCAGGGCAATCTTTGCAACAGTAGCCACAGAGACGGCAGTTTCAAAAGTCTCAGTACTCATACTGATGGTGCTGTCATGAGTTCCTTCAATGTGGCGATTTTCAAGGGAAAGGGAATTGGCCAACTTGATTCCTCTCTTGGTGGTCAGACTGGTGGTGCCATCAAGTTTGGCTTTTAGACCCTCAAACACAGAGGCTGTGGTAGCTCCCAGACGGAACACAAGATCATCCTCAGCATACAATCCAGCATTGACATTCAGATTAATGATGGCAGACTTGAAGGACATCTCTGTGATCAGGTTACCCACAGAGGGAATCTGGATCAGACCCATCATATCAACAAGTGGGGCAGCCTGGCTTTTCTGGTAAACAACCTTGGCATCCACATCCACAGTCTGCTCAGTGGTAGTCAAAATGTTCTTCAATCCAGTCTGCTCATACAAGTTCAGATCACTGATAGCTGGAGTACGGAAGTCAACAAAAGGCAGCTCAATCTCAGGAATGCTGATGGGGGATGTCAGGAAGGCAAGATTGGCCTCACTTTCCATGGCAACAAAGATGCCAGCCTCATTTTCATTATTGTCAACAGTGAAGTTGTAGAACATTTTGTACTGATTAAGACGAGCCAGAGTTACTGTGTTCATCTGTTGGCTTTCAGGTTTGAAGATGGCTGAGTAATCATTCTGCAGATCTATCTTAGCAGTCAGAGTTTCAAAAATGTTGACCTTGGCATTTCCTTTGTTTTGGAATTCAAAGACAAACTCAACAGGACGGGCTACAATGTTGATTCCATTGGACAGAACTCCACTGACTGCACCATACAGTTCTGTATCATGGTTTGCTTTCAACTCAACCTTCATATCATAAAGGTTGGCATGTCCAGATGCCACAAAAAGACTGTTCTTGATGATTGGTGCCTCTGCCTCATTTCGGACATTAAACTTGAAGTAGGAAAGGATGCCAGATTCAGCAGTAATTTGCTGTTTCATCTTTAAGATAGTAGAGTCTGTGTCACCAGAGAAAGTTAGAGTGACAATGCTGGGAGTAAGTGACAAATGCAAGTTGCTCTTGTGGTTGCCATCATCAGCATTAAATTTGCCATTGCCTGAATTGTCAACTGTTAGAGTGAGGGTGTAGCCATCATGGCGAACAATTGCTTTCTGGGTTACAGTGGCCTCACTTCTGACACTGACAACTGGGAGGTCCACTACATGAGTGTAAGTTGTATCAAGAGAAGCAGACATTCCTTCTTCCATAGCAATAAAGGCTGTGTTCATAAAATCAGCTGTGTAAGGTGCAGTGGTAACCTTAATTGTTGATTTGGCTTGGGCCTGGGCTGATGGGCCATAGAGAGTTACAGATGCCTGATGTTCAACTCCAAGAGCAAGATGGTTGAATTTAAGAGTCTCTGCAAATACAACACGACTCATATTTGGGATTGCAATACGAGCAGTGGAGTCAAGTTTGTAATTAAGAATTTCAAAACTTGGAGATGTGGCCTGGGAAGTAAGGAATCCAGTGAATGTAGGTGTCATTTCACTCTCAGTGGAATTCTGGAACTCAGCAGACGTCTTGACAGTGTAGATGGGAGTCTGGAATTTGATCTCACCATAGAGTTTACCAAAGCATGGGACCATGATCTCACTTGGAATGGTTGGCAGCTTGATCTCAGGAACCTGAAGAGACTTAACAAGCTTCTCTACAGGAACTTGTGGGATGGTAGGGAATGAAATCTCAGGAAGACTGATTTCTGGGAAGGTCATCTCAGGCATGGAAGGAAGGTAGTTCATAGTCAGGTCTCCAAAGAAAGCATCCACGTCAAACATTTTGATATCAAAGTTTACAATGAAATCAATAAGTTCAATGATTCTCTGCTTGATGTCATCATAGGAAATAGTGGTGGCTTTGACAGTGTGGAAGCCCAGGATGGTGAACTCAGGGATGTCCAGCTGTGTTGGGATTTCAAACTCTTGCAGCCTACCCATGCTGACCTTCATTGAAGGCACAACAAGATCAGTGAAAGGAATGATGAAGGATGGCATGTTCAACTCAGCTTTCTTAAGTTCAGTGAGGAGCCCATCAATGATTTGCTGAATCTCGCTGATGATTTTTTGCTCAGGTGCCACCTTCTTAATCATCTCATACATATTGGTGAACATGTCAGTGATCATGGTTATGACTCTCATGTAGTATTTGCTCACGAAGTCCAGATAAGAGGTAATCTCAGCTTTCACATCAAGATTTGTAATTGCCTGTTTCATGGAGTCAGCAAATGCCTTGAGGTTATCAAACACAACCTGGTCAATGATGTCCTTTACAGATTTAATAATTTCTGCAACTTTGATTTCTCTCAGGCGTTCCATATAGCTTCTACCAGAGGATAAGACAAGGTTGACAAAGTCTCTTGTTGCCTCAAGCTTCTGGGGGATTTCAAGAGTCCTGATCAGCTCATTCACGTAAGATGTGTACTCAGCAATCATTTGGTTGGCGTAATTCACAAAGTCATTGTAGTTCAATGACTTCAGCTTTTGCACTGTAGTTTCAATATACATATTCAGCTCTTGAATTATATTCTTAATCTCAGTTGTTTTCAAGTAGTTGATGGTACCCTGGAAGACTTCCATGAATTTGGTAGGGATGTCTGCATCCTTCACCATGTTGGCTACAGCCCTGATTGTTTCTTCAATTCTGAACTGCTTGATGAGCTCCACCGCCTTTTCCAAGATAGCTTGAACCTTTTTGTCAGCCTCAAACTTAACAATCAACTCTCTCATCTTGGCATAGAACGTGTTGAGCTTACCTACGATGTCAAAGTCCTGAATCATTTCCCTAATATCATCTGTTATACTGGTAAAAATCTCGGTGGGAATGTGACTCACTAGTTTCTCAATTTGAGCTTTAAAGTTGATGGATGAAAGGTACCTCTTCAGCTCAGCAGCAAATGACTGCATGTCAAAGTTCTCCACTATTTGTTTTATATCACTCATGATTGTCTGAAGTGTATCCATGATTTCATACTTGGCATCAATATCTTGCAGGAATGCGATGCTGCTGCCCTTCAGTTTTTCCAGGTCAATCTGCTGGATCATCTCCTTCATGGTATCAATCACATACACAACCATAGCCTTGATGTCATACTCCTCATTAATGGCATTCAGCTGTTGCTGGATCTTCTCAATGAGGGTTTCAGTCAGAGTGCCACTGAGAATTATCTCCTTCATCATACTAGCAAAGTGTTGGATGTAAACAGTGAGATCTGCCAGCAGTTTCTCAACAGTAACCTTCAGGTTTGTCAAAGAAGCTTCCACATCCTCCATGGAGATGACATATTCTTGGGTAAAATCATTGAAATACTGCTGCAGCTGAATTATGTTGCTTTCTATATTCAGTTGAGAAACAAAGTCACTTACATGCTGGGGAAGAGCCTCAAGTTTAGTCCTTATCTCCTCATTGCTGATGTAGTCTTGCAGTGCCTCTGCAATTTGCACAACAAAGCCCNTTGTTTCTTCAATTCTGAACTGCTTGATGAGCTCCACCGCCTTTTCCAAGATAGCTTGAACCTTTTTGTCAGCCTCAAACTTAACAATCAACTCTCTCATCTTGGCATAGAACGTGTTGATCTTACCCAGGATGTCAAAGTCCTGAATCATTTCCCTAATATAATCTGTTATATCGCTAAAAATGTCAGTGGGAATCTGACTCACTAGTTCCTCAATTTGAGCTTTAAAGTTGATGGATGAAAGGTACCTCTTCAGCTCAGCAGCAAATGACTGCATGTCAAAGGTCTCCACTACTTGTTTCATATCACTCATGATTGTCTGAACTTTAGCCATGATTTCATACTTGGCATCAATATCTTGCAGGAATGCAATGCTGCTGTCCTTAAGTTTTTCCAGGTCAATCTGCTGGAT
>NTHP01000614.1:176195-199336 GCA_003416845.1 Oplegnathus fasciatus
TGGCATCACTGTTTACAGCCAGACCATTGACATCAAGAGAGGCAGTCAGCAGAGAGTAAACACGGTTTTCAGAGTGGTCTGCATTTGTCTCCATTCTCATGACGACTTCACCGGCACCAGCAGAGGCTTCAGCCTGGTTGCGGATCTTCAAACCAAGAGCAAGGGCATTTGCATCACATTTCATTGACAGCTTGCTTTCTTTGAAGGAAAGCTCGACGACATGGGTCAAGATGTCTTCAAAGGCATTGGTGTTAGACGCAAGTGAGAATTCACCATTGGCAAGGGTAGCTGTAATTGTGTTCTGGGCCTTAACAATGGTGGAATCAAACTGAACAGTAGAATCAATCTTTGCTTCTGGCCTGAATGGGAAGATGTTGAATGACTGGGTTGAAACGGTCTTGCCATACATAGGTCCAGCCTTGAACATACCGTCAAAGTTGCTATCAGCAGAGATTTCTTCAGTGTTGATTCCAGCCATACCAGTGTGCTCCAGTGCAATATTGAGGCCAAATGGGCTTGTGGCTTCAATCTTGCTGCTTGATCTCAAAGTAAGTTTGTCTGTGAAGGTTGCATCTTCAACAATACTAATGCTGGCTTCAATGAATTTATGGGNNCAAAGAGCTTTTCAACTGGGCCTTGATGGAGTCAGTGGTGGCCAACAATCCAGATCCTAAGTAAAACACAAAAGAAGAAAAGATGCATAATTGCATAATGTCATTTTTTCTCGACAAAACTTTGGGACTAATTTACTTGTATGCAATATCCTAACAGAAATACACACAATCCAGTGTAGTTTTATCAGAAAAACTGTAAAATCGTAACTGAAATTACAGCACATTGTTTCATATCAGTGGAAGTCGAAAACTGTAACTGAAAACTCTTCTACCAAGAGTGAATAACACATAATTTTAAGAGTTAAGGATAACAATGTAACAAATTCTAAATTCATGAATGATGTTTACTATGAAATACCTTCAATCTTTACTGAGAGGATGTCAAGTGGGGAGGTTCCTTTCACATCAAACTTAGCTGAGTAGCTTGGTGTCTCCACAACATCTTTGCCGGCAGCCATTGAGGCCTCCATGTCGTATAGGTTGCTCCTCATCAGAGTTGAAATTTCAGCTTTGCCAAAAAGAGGAATAGACAGAGTAAGGCTCTCAGGGACAACAAGCTCTGGGATGGGAATCTCCATGGAGACAATCTCTAATCCAAACTGGGGAAGAGACACGCCAGGTGTGGTCAAAGCTGGTGGGAAGTTAAGTTCTTCTGTTGACTTTCCTCCAAGAGGGACAGGGATAGCAATGGTGAAGCGCTCATTGTTGAAGTAGTAGACAGCCTTTGCCTCACTGTTAAAAAGACAAATGTAAAATTCATAAATGTTTTGGGGAAAAAATCAGATAATTTAAACATTCATCATGAAGTCATTTACACTTACCTATTCAGGAACAGTGTCTCTGGCAGGGAAATCTCAGGCATATCAGGTACTCTGAAGTTCTGAATGTAAGGGATATCAGCACCATACTTTTCCATGTAATTGTTTGCTGCCTAAGAAAAAAAGATAATCAGTGTTTTAAGAATGCTTCACATTTTTACCAAAGAAAATCTGAATAATTGTTAAATCCATGATTCATACCTCCACAAACTTGGTGAAGATGTGACGGACCTTCATGTCAGTCTGCCCCACCTGCATGTCAAGAAGTTGGTTGCCATACTTCTCCACCATATCAGCATTTGGCAAGATGGTGGTCTCAGTGTTCACATCAGACTTGAACTCAACCTCAATCTTGCTGGCATCTGCAACAATAGAGAACAATAAAATCAATCCTCAGACATGAGGAAATATTCGTCTAAACCCCAGGTTAGAGTTAAACCAGGAGTAAACTTGTTTCAAACAAAATAAAATTTGGCATTTTCTCTCAAAATGGCAGGTTTGCAACTAAAATGATTTTGGCTTAGGTGGCTGCAGAATATGCAGGATGGTTAACAGAAACCTTTAAATTGCCCTGTCTTCTTTCTCGTTAATTGCCGCCTCAGACTGAGTTGCCTTTTAATGGTTGTCATGTGATTGGTTTTGGGCCCCATATTTTTAGTCCCAAATTTTAATATCAATTCTGATGCTAGATGTTTGGGATGAGACCCAGGTTTATGTGCACCTGTCTAAGAAGTGAGCAACAATTAAATGAATTGTTATGTAATATTCTGAAAAACATTACCATATTTCATTGCGATTTTCTGCTCAGAGGTGGCATCCATAACCTTGATTTCACTCTTAAGCTCCAATTCCAATTCTTCATCACGCTTCATGTTAGCTGTGACAGTGGCATCAGCATTGATTGAGGGGACAAGAAGTTGGACTTGCAGCATACCTTCCTTCATGGCCTTCAGACTGAAAAATGTAACAGTGAGTTAGTGTATTCTCGATGATGAAGGTGACATTAATGTTATTTCATGAGGATTTATGGTTGATTTCTTACTTGGCACGGCCAACCAGGGAGAGCTGAGGGATGTTCTTGTTTATGAAGTCAAGAGAGATGGAGTGAGTTCCTTTGCCCTTGGTGTTTCCATCAACAACGCCCAGCCTGAGTCCAGCCTCCACATCGTAGTCTGGGATCTGGATGTCGGCTGTGATGACATTCTTCCTTCTGTTATATTTCATGATTGCTCTGGCTTCAGTGGGATCCGCACCTGTTGTTGGTCAACCAGTAGATTCATATGACATAACTCCACTAAACTTAAGAGCTTTTCCAAATTCAGTTAGAGGTAAATTAGAAATATTTTTCAATATTGTACATTACCTTCAGCCCTCAGAATAAACTTCACAGAGTCAACCTTCTGCCGGCCCTCTTCTCCTTCCCTGAGGAGCTCGTAGGCAACAGTGGCTGTGTACTCAGTGACTTCACCAGTGGGATGGAGCTCCACAGCAAATCTAGTTAGATAATTCAATTAATTTGCCAGTATTCGTAGGTAAGTTATTTTAAAAAGAGAATTATTTGCTGGTGGTTTTGCTCACTTGCTGTCTCCGGTGAAGGGGAAGTAGGGGGCTGTCTCCTGAGAGAAAGCATCAATGTACTGCAGAGCAGTGCAGTATTTCATTCCAGCGAAGAAGGGGGTGCACTCACTAACATCGACTTTGTCCATTACCATAGGGGGGATGGTCTTCACCTCTGATCCAGTCACTGCCACCAGGGTGTTTCTAAATTTAAATGTAGAAAAGTTAAAATGTTGCTTTGGCTTTTTTAATTTAAATGTCAAAATTTGTTGCAATCACAGATATAAAATCCCCTCAGTCATTTTCATGAGGCCATGATTACACAGAGAAAGAATAGCTAAACACAGCTATCTTTAACTTTCCCATGTTAAATAACGTTGTCCACTTTATACTTCAGGTTAGTTAGCTTAACGGTTGTATTACAACAACAAGCAGTTTCTGGTTGTTTCTTTCTCCATTACTAGTGATGGTCCTAACTGTGTCCTGCAGTTAAGTTGGAGAAAATTGTTCTACTTAGACTTACGTCATTTTGATGAGCTTTGTAGGACTCATTGGAGCAGGGATGGTCAGCTTGGCGTTGTCACGTCCCATGGAGATCTTGGCACTGAGCCCACTCTCATGGAAAATGTTGGTGTGCATCTTTAATCCAGAGTTGACAAATTCAGGCATGTGGGAGCCAACCTGAGTTACAAACTCAATGCCAGCAGAGGGCATGAAGGTAACTTCGCTCTGTGGAAACAAAGTAGTATAAGGTGACTTGTGTTGATTCTGTGTAATAGCAACCATGCTGTTTGTTATAACAGACATTTTTGGAAAGAATTTTAAAGACACTTACCATGTCAGGAGCAATCTTAAGTCCACCCTTGATGCCAGGGGTGAAAGTACCAGACAGTGCAATCCTTAGAGGCACACCAGTGACAGTTGGCAGGAAGAATTCATTATCCATAAAGATGTAGTGGGCAAAGATTGTGTTGTCAGCCTTGGTCATCAGTGCCTTCATTAGCTGTGGCAAATAAAAATACACATCAGACATTTAAATCATAAACAAGAAATTTCTAAACTAATGCTTTAATGTTTTATTGTCAGCTTTTCATTCTAAAAAATAACTAATAACTTCCTTACATCAGTTGGGAACATCTTGAACATGCTGTCAATCATCATTGCAGCAGAGTAGGCCATCTCTTCCATTTCGTTGGTCCTCAGATATCCCAGCTCATTTCCCAAAAGTCTCAGGTAAACCATTGCCTCGGGAGACTGTGTGGTCTTCAGTTCCCTCACGAGTTTGTTGAGGTTGCGTCCGATGTCCCTCATCAGGTTCTGGGAGGCCTAAACATAGATGTGCATGCTCTGTTACAAGATTTATCCTTAACAAAAAATTGATTATCATAATTACAGTGGCTTTTAGTCTGATTAATGTCTACAGAGCATGTTGGTCTGAGTACCTGTCTCTTCATCCTGTCCCTCTTCAGGGCAGGCAGCATGTTCTGCAGGATCTCATTGACTCTGAGTGGCATGTTGTCTGAGACAAAGTACATTGTCTTCAGGGCAGTGTCGGGGAAGAATCCATTCTTTCCAAACAGGGCATCAACGGTTGGCTCAAATCCTTTGCCCTCCATACCAATCTATAAAGGTGACACATTTTTCACAGTCACAACTTAGCTTACTGAAAAATCTCAAAACACAATTTGGATGAAAACAGCTCAAAATGTTTACCTCCATCATGTCGATGTCATAGCCAAATGCCTTCAGAGTCATTTCAAGCATGACTTCCTTGGGCAGGTAGCTGCTACCCTCAAAGATCATGTTGCCCTCCACAGATCTGATCTTGTAGTTGCGAGAAAACTTGGTAGGGTCCATGGTGGGCCCGATCTCATTACCCTGCAGGGCATCACGAATCTTCTGTCTCAATCTGTGGGAAAGAAAAGTTTCACAGTTAAACAATTGATGTTGATCATACCGGGACACCTAATCACCATGTAGTGAAACAACACATTTAAGAAATATAAATAAGAATCTTTTCACTTACTCTTGGGTTTCTGGCTCAGTAGAAGATAAAATGTTGGTAATGTGGGAGATCACAAAGCTCTTGACTTGTTTGTCCTGCTCGCTGGGCAAGGCATCAGCCAGCTGGGCAAGTTCAGTGGGCTGGGGGTCCTTCATAAGTACCAGATATGCAGCAATACGCTTTTGTGTGGGGCTGGCACTGTCCAAAAGCACCTGCATGAGAATCTCTCTGCCCTGTGACCAAAAAGATCAATAAAATGTAGGTAAGTATGTAGTAGACATATAATTGGGGGAAGCCTTTACACAATTTGACTTGCCTCCTCAGGGACAGGAGTCAGCCTGTACACTTGGATGGCAGCCTGCTGCACAGCCAAGGACTCTGGTTGGTTCACACACTGGATCATAGCGGCTCTGAGTGCAGGACTAGCAGGGACCACAGCTGGAGCCATGTTTCCAATAACCTAGAATCAAGGACACATTAATTTACTGCTCATTGGTGTTGGCACTCATTTAAATGTTGATCTGTAGGGAAGGTTACCCACTCTCAATGTCATGAAAGTGTTGTCCTTGTCACCAGAACAGTCACCCAACTGCGCAGCCATGAACTCAGCAACAGAGTGAATCTCAGGGATCAGTCTTCCTTCAGCTTTGTAAAACCTGTGTAAGAGGAATTTTTAGATTCAAATTTAAACCCTGTGTCATATATGTTGTCCAAAGGGAAAAAATATTCTTCTACGTGGAATAATGTGTGATTAACTTCATTCACCTCTTGACAACATTGCTCAGGGCATACATGATGGGCTTGCTGGGCTTGTATTTGGCCATCTCAAGCATGTCATTGATCAGGAGGGCAGAGGGATTGGACATGAGTCCCATGGCAAAAACAGACGCATCAACCTCGAGTGAAGAGCTGTCAAAAGTCCTGAGGATCTGCATGATGGCACTGCTGCACTCAGGGGTTCCACACTGGACCAGAACCTGGTAGGTCAGGACACGGGACACGGCAAGAGCCTCAGGAATGGCGGGACTCAGGGTCTCAGTCTTCATTCCACGGACCATGGTGACAAGGTTGTGGAAGAGGTGGGCCCTCCTCTCACCCTCGGTCTCGGGCAGAGTGGCCAGTTCTCTCAGGAGGTTTAGACCTGCATCTTTATCCTGGACAACACTCTTGTCCACGACAGCCTCCATGTGAAGACCCTTGACAATGTCACCTATGATACACAAGTAAAAGTTTGGAATTAGTTATTAATATCTTGAGTTTCATTTTTAACAATTAGCCCTAAACAACAAGAACAGAGATAAGCAGAAGAGCTTACCGCGGTCAAAGACTCTGTCGTTGTGAGGAGAAACCTGAACCAGAGTCAGTTCTTGCTTTCCAACATTGGTAACTCCATATTCTCCCCTGTGGAGAGGCAACACAAGGTTGAAGTACAGAAGAATACTTTGACAAGACATATCAGTACCTACACTTACATAATAGAGCACAGTATAGAGTGCAGTGTAAGGTTTGACTTACTTGTGTGAGAAGGGAAGGAGGATGTGGTTCTCAGTGCAGGACCCAGTGGTCATGTGTTTTTTCTCATTGTCAAACTTGTAGTTGCAGGTCTGTGAGCTTCTGACCAGCTGGGCAAGAGGGTAGTGCTGAAAGAGAAAAAAATCAGCTAATCTGCAAGATACAAGATACTAATCTGCAACATTGTGAATGCCAAGGGTACTGTTACAAAAATCTGTTCACCAGATCCATCCCTGTGTTGCTTGGATATCTTACCATGCCAGAGATAAGCGCCAAGGGGCTGGTGTGATCTCCCATGGGGATAAATTTGTCACATCTGGACAGATCCCTGGTGAGGCTGATGTCAGTTGCAATGTCCTCTCTAGTATTGATGGAGTAATGAGTCTTGCACATGCCGTGGATAGTAGGCTGAAATGGGTGTGAACAGAGATATGGATATAATTTCATTGCCATTGCATTCTGTTTATTGTGTTGTAGGAAACAGTTNCCATGTGTAGCTTATTTTACACAAATAAGAAAACTATTCTTCTACCCAAAATGAAGTGTGGTTAACTTCACTCACCTCTTGACAACATTGCTCAGGGCATACATGATGGGCTTGCTGGGCTTGTATTTGGCCATCTCAAGCATGTCATTGATCAGGAGGGCAGAGGGATTGGACATGAGTCCCATGGCAAAAACAGACGCATCAACCTCGAGTGAAGAGCTGTCAAAAGTCCTGAGGATCTGCATGATGGCACTGCTGCACTCAGGGGTTCCACACTGGACCAGAACCTGGTAGGTCAGGACACGGGACACGGCAAGAGCCTCAGGAATGGCGGGACTCAGGGTCTCAGTCTTCATTCCACGGACCATGGTGACAAGGTTGTGGAAGAGGTGGGCCCTCCTCTCACCCTCGGTCTCGGGCAGAGTGGCCAGTTCTCTCAGGAGGTTTAGACCTGCATCTTTATCCTGGACAACACTCTTGTCCTCGACAGCCTCCATGTGAAGACCCTTGATGATGTCACCTATGATGCAAGTTTGGAATTAGTTTTTAATATCTTGAATTTTATTTTTAACGATTAGCCCTAAATAACAAGAACAGAGATACGAAGAAGAGCTTACTGCGGTCAAAGACTCTTTCATTGTGAGGAGAAACCTGAACCAGAGTCAGTTCTTGCTTTCCAACATTGGTAACTCCATATTCTCCCCTATGGAGAGGCAACACAAGGTTGAAAAGTACAGTAAAATCGTTGTTCAAGACAAGTCAAGACACATCAGTACCTACACTTACATAATAGAGCACAGTATAGAGTGCAGTGTAAGGTTTAACTTACTTGTGTGAGAAGGGAAGGAGGATGTGGTTCTCAGTGCAGGACCCAGAGGTCATGTGTTTTTTCTCATTGTCAAACTTGTAGTTGCAGGTCTGTGAGCTTCTGACCAGCTGGGCAAGAGGATAGTGCTGAAAGAGAAAAATTCAGCAAAATTCTTGTCTCATAATTTTAACAACATTGTGAATGCTAAGAGTACTGTTTTTTGGTTTGCTTTTACACTACACTACAGAGTGTAAACAGTGATGTAATTTGTGTGGGATTCTGAGTCATTGAAGTTGGATAAATTGATTGACCAGACCCACCCATGTGTTGCTTGGATATCTTACCATGCCAGAGATAAGCGCCAAGGGGCTGGTGTGATCTCTCATGGGGATAAATTTGTCACATCTGGACAGATCCCTGGTGAGGCTGATGTCAGTTGCAATGTCCTCTCTAGTATTGATGGAGTAATGAGTCTTGCACATGCCGTGGATAGTAGGCTGAAATGGGTGTGAACAGAGATATGGATATAATTTCATTGCCATTGCATTCTGTTTATTGTGTTGTAGGAAACAGTTCTCACATGAGGAAGTGAGGAGTGTTTAAGTTTTGGCATACAGGAACAAGTTGGATACTTACCATGTTCTTATTCTTGTCTTCTTCCAGCAGAGGCACAGCCAGGGCAGAGATGATACCCCTTTTGATGTTCAGGATTGTTGCTGTCTCACCATCCTCGGGGTACAGTTTCACATCGTACATACCCTCAACCACAACCTTCAGAGGATATCTACAGAAAATGTGATACTTTTACCATTAAGTCCTATAGCAAATGTATTTCATTACATAATGTGCGTTCATGCAACTGGATGTGTCACTTAATGGGAAACTGTTGATGTAACATACCTCTCCATTTCAGCAGCAAAGGCATCAGAGCTGGGTGCAGGACCGAACACAGGGTTCCCCTCTGCGTCCATGTCGGCCACCTCACTCAGGCTACAGCCAGTGGTGCGGACGATGAAACTACAAGTCTGAGGTACTTCAATTTCAACCTGTTTTAAAAGATCATTTTTTCTCTTTTTAGATATAGTGTAGAAAGAAAAAAGTGTACATTCAATATATTTAATGGAATGAGGAAAGATAAAGTTTAGCTGTTAAAGCACAGTGGCATGTACCTTGCAAGTGGCCGTAGGTCCATTCCTGAGATGTGAAGCACCATTGATAGCATTCAAGGACTCAGCTTCATACAGGTATTCATACTTGTGGTAGACTTTGTACCTTTGGTTTACTGGTAGAGAAAATAATGATTTTTACATTAGATTTCAGTATGCTGCAAATACTGTGAGTGAGTCCAACAGTTTGCCTTACGAAGTCAGTCATGGTTTAAAAATTGCTATATGGATAAGACCATATAGTGTCTTAACACAAAATTGTGAGAAAGAATACTATATGCGTGTGCTAGCATCAAAGTTCAGTTCACTAAATATAGTGTCAATTGTACATTCTTGAACCGCTGCAGTGCAATTAAAATTTACATCGTCTTCAGGTTGTGTAATTAACATATCAAAATACTGGAACTTACTCAGGCAGGTTGCATGCTCCTCTTGGGCATCTGTAAAGACAATACAAAAAAAATTAGATGTAAAACTTTGTTTCCTCCTGTAGGAAAACTATTTCACTTCAAAGAGAGTTTGCTTTGGTTTGTTTTCTTTAACACTATTATATTGTATTAATGGCATCCCAAATCAAAAGCAACATGATGTAAATTAAAAAATACTTACAAGCCAAGGTAAGTGTGATTAGGAGTAGGGAAAGACAGAGCTTGGAGTCCCCCATCATGGGCTCTGTGCAACTCTGTGTGCTCCTTTGGTGAGTACTCAGATGAGACTGAGGTCTCAACCTCCTCAAAGGCCTTTTATACCAAAGGTTTTCCGTATGGGGGTTAGGTGGGAATTACAGACAGCTCCAAAGTCCACTCTATACGTACGTGTGGAGGGACAAAGGCAACTAGTTTCATAAAGATTTCCTTGATTATTGATTATTACTGATTATTGCCAAGTTTCAGAATCTGTCTTTTTGTGTTGAAATGTGTGAACATATCAAGTAGCATTGTGCATAATATAATTCAAAGTTACAAGTAAGCAGAAGAGTTTGGTCCTAGATATAACATAATTATTCACATGCTCTACATCACAATGGATATCATTACAGAGTAAAGGACGTTTTTTCAGTGCCAGGTCTAAATATATATCATATATACTCTGAGTAGGTGTAATATCAGATTGTAATATAACACCAATAATCTGTTCTTGCCTCTTATTTCACACATAAATTTATGGTTGTAAGTTTCTTAGTACTTCCAAGTTTTCCAAAACTCTCATTAAAGTGAATGTTAAAGAGACACCTTTGTATAGGTTTCATGTCAAAACTCTATCTACATCAGCACATGTTAATCGACTACTAAGTTCATTTTTTGCATAACATACTTTACACTCCTATCACATTATGGCTTCTATAATTCTATAATCTATAATTTCAATGTCAGGCATAATTAAAACCCTCATCAATATATTACCAGTATTAAAGATTTAAAGCATTCCCTGCATTTTCAGTTTCTCAATTTTACTTGGTGTGTAAAGTTGAGAACCATACATTACATAATCCTATCGTCAAAATGCTTATTCAATAGCACAACCCAGTTGTGCCCCCTTGCCATTGATAAGGAGTTGTAACACTGAACTTGAACAGGTTGTTATCAAGCTCTTGTCAGAGGGGCATTGGACTACAATCTCTGTCCGCTGTGTAGACATGATGTTCCACACACTAAATTAGGTTTTACATTCTTTAAACTGGTTATCTCTTTTGCATAAAAACACCCTTATCATAACCATATATATAAATATTATAAATATATAAATAACATAAGAAACATCACCTTAATCTTTAAACTATTAGCAGGACAAAATTGAGACAATTATTTGGTACTTTTTAATTATTTCAAATGCATTCTAAAAACATCTGGCTTTTTTATCATCTTTTTTCTCATCTTCTTCCATTGATTGATGGGGTCCTGCATGAACACAGAATTCTCTGCCAAAGTTAGGGCAGTTTTAGTTATTGAACAAGAGAGAAATTTTCTGTTGTTTTTTTTTGTCTGCACCTTTCTTTGTGTTTTAAAGTGGGTGGGGCTCAGTTGATGAAAGGTGATGTCATGTACTTCTGTGCTCCAATCAAAATACAGCAACATTGAATAAAAATGTGCTGACAGTTGTTGGGTTGTTTGCTGTCGGTCAAATCTGATCAAACCACTCCCAAACAGTACTGATGAAGCAGATTAGCTCAGTTTTTAATACATAATGACTAAACATTTTTGCTGCACAATCTGTGTGTTCAAACACTCGTAATAAGCATACACCTCTCACCAACAGGAAGGAATCAAATATCTGATTTGACTGCTCAAAGAAAATTATTGTTTCTTACTAACCTGGTAGTTGTGAATGTTGTCAGCATCTAATCCAAGAAGGCTTATCATGTCGAACTGCAATAGTTTTTGAAATGAGCCTATATATAATGTGACTTGGTTTGACAAATCACAGTTTACACCACTAGATGGCAATGAAAACAATGATCAGTAATATGTCTGTGCTTGCTCTATCCTGGAAGGGCAGCAGGCTACTTAACAAACAGAAGTTATGTTTACATTCAGTGCTCCTCACCAAAATGCACTGTGGGTATTTTGAATCCAGCATTGTTTACATCCATGATTATTTCTTTCCTGAGCATTGCTGCATATCTTGGCATGTTACTGCCACCTGTAGATCAGTGGAAAAGTGTGACACCATTGGTAGGACTGCGTATCACTCATGCAGCTGAGGTGCGTGCATCCTCGGTGGTGTGCACGAGGTCAACAAAAGGAAGAAAGAAAAACAACTCCATAGCGCCACTAGAGGTCAAAAACTGTAAATTACAAAAATGACTGTAAATAACATATTCTAACCATTGAACTGTGCTCGGACTATTTATGATTTCTTTTTTGTGTTTGTCTTTTAACCTAGTAAATCTCACCTTGCTGGAATTATAATTTTTCCTAATGACATGCAGTGGATATCTAAATAATTAATGAAACTCATTTAAAGATGTAGATCAGTCTTCAAGGAAGGTGATATTAATCCCAAACAGCAAAATCAAGAGGGAGATGGGAGAATGCCTGGCAAGAGACACAGTGATTGTCACATGAGAATCAGTCTGGATGCTTTTAATTCAGCTCACAAATGATCTAAATACGTTTTATCTGTGATTTAGAAATCCTAATGATACATGAGAAGTTAATATGTGTGATATGTAACTTCACTCACTACATGGCATAAAAAATATTGATCTTTCTGATGGTTCAGTAATCGCCGATTGGATCCTCTGACCGTAACAGAGTGTACTGGCATCCCGTATGTAAATCTGTGTCGAGGTACTGAAAAGGTTTATTGCTTGATTTACAGGGATTGAAGGTGGAGAGGGAAGGATGATGGCAGGGCTGGGCAGAGCGGAAGGCGCAGGTGTGGCTCGGGGCTAGCGGGCAGGTAAGCGAGCAGGCAGGGAGGGGGGCAGGAATGAAGTGATCCTAGGACACAAGGAAAAATGGTGAGCACAAGCAAAAAAACACAAAAGAACTAATAGACAGAATACATAATTCTAAGCGGCCTGGAACGTGAGCCTACTACAGAGCCCCTAAAGTCCCAAAAGGTGATATATCTTGTGCGCACACAAGATAATTTACTATGAATTCATATGCGTCTCTAACGACTTCAGATGCACGCTGCCCGGGGCGCCGCCAGGGATTTTGGGCCCCAAGAAAAGATATCACAATGGGCCCCACCACCCCACCACCGCAGGCCATGCCAGCCCTGTGCAATTGCTGTAACCACACTTCCAGAACCCAATCGACCCATTTAAAGCTTTAGATAACTCTACCTTTGTAGGCCTGCAACTCTCTTGAAATTCAATAATTACTGTACGGTATTTACTGAGCTGTGAAAATATAACACTGTGCAGACATGCATGCAATATTCTGCATACAGTGGAATTCACTATTTGATGCAAGACTGATACCTTCTTTAAGAAATGTGCTAAAGGCCATCTTTTACAGTCTAAATGTAATTTTAATGGTAAAATTCTTGACTGGAAATTTCTCTTAACATTCAAGAATAACTTAAAATAAATATAACTTAAATATACATTAACCCCTTCATTTAAAATAAATGAACATTATCATCTATAGAATGATATAATAAACAAAAGAATAAAATCAATCAATTAGGCTGTTTTTGTTTAATATAATGATCATTATGTGGAAACATAATTACACATATTACAGTGTTTGAATTCTTATCATTGAAAAGGATTTCATAATTTTTCTTTTTTTTCATAATAATAAAAAAAGAAATTCTCACGCCCCCCCTGCAATTATGCTAACTGGATGTTTACTTTTTACCAAAGAAAAGAAAAAGAAACTGTCAGTTTTATACAGTACATTGTATATAAAATATTCTGTTAATGGTTAATAATTTAAAGCAGCTCAATGGAACCTTTCATTTTGCGTTGATTTTGGTGGTCCCTGTGGACAAAGGCTGTAGTGTTTCACCAACTGAGTCTGTGTTGTGGTGTGTGCCGGTTGTTTGTTGATGTTAGCTTAGCGGACCAGTTAATACAGAAATAACTACATCATGATGCTGATTTGTAAAAAGTCTGAATTCATGCTCTGTCAGGTCTGTCCACAATACATCAAACAAACAACTTTTAGAATGCTTGTTTTTGGAATGGAGTTCGGATCGATCAGGGCTATGCTATGCTAACATTGTAGCTGCTCCATCAAAACAAATCAAAATAACATAATCTAAATTAGGCATAAATACGGCAGCAACGTTATTGTTTTTACACATAGATATCTACATATTGTATAACTTTAGAATTGACGTAGTATCATAGAGCTAACGTTAGCTGCGCTGTAGTTCCATAGAAGTCTATCAGACTACCCCACAGGTTGAAAACTGATGAAGCATCCATATGTGACGAGTTGGGACATCCGTTGGATTTACCCGGAAAAAACGTCCCAAGTTCTTCACATTAAAAGCAGTCTACAGGCTGATAGAGGCAACCGAGAAGTCTAATTTTTTAGGTTAGGTTACAATCCGTTCACACATTGGCAATAAAAAACGATTAAAAAACATTTATACGTGTAAAAACTTACATACAGTCCCTTTAAAAACTCCACAGAGTGCTTTTAATATTGAAATATATAAATAATGTTCTAAGAATTTTTTTGGGCCCCTGTCAGTCACAGGCCCTTAACTTTTAACTTTTACCCCCCATTCGGCGCCCCTTTACGCAGCCACCATATAATGGAGATAACTGAACTAATCAAGTTTTATTTTCACCTCTGAATATCATACAATGAACTTCTTGCTGCTCTTGCACATAGACATGGGATTGTATTATGAAGCCCCCCCACTGAACCATTTTAACGTTGAAAAGACGTTTAATATTCTATTATACATCTATTTGTCTGTCTATTTGACGTTTAGTTTAGATTAAGGTCATTCAAGGTTGAAAAGTGAGAGTTTAGTAGACGTCTAGGGATATGAGTAAACAGAATCTGTGTATATGACAAAAAATAAACTGTTATACTGTAAATGTGGGGGTGTGCAGTGCTTATGTTAAATATTTACAGGTTTCTATGCCTTTTTAAAATATGTGATGATGAAATATGGTCTAAAACCGGGCTATGCCTAGCTAATAAATCCTGGTCTATATCAGAGCTAAAGCATAGAGGCGATGTTGGATGATATTTTTTATCTTGTGCGCACATAATACTGAACTTGTTCCCATAAGATAATTATCTTGTGCGCACAAGATAATAACTTGTACACAGAAGATTAAAAAAAATATCACCTTTTGGGACTTTAGGGGCTCCGTAGACTACCACTGTAGTTCAAACAACAATCTGGCAAAGAATGGGTGAAGAGCCAGGGTTGATATACTGCAGAGGTGATAAGCAGATTGATGGCAGGTGTGTGGGTTGATCAGGGATCCAGGAGCCAGGAGAGGGAGAGAGGGAGGGAGCGCCACGGGTTTGTATTGTATTTTATGTGTATTTGACATGTATTCGAAATACACGTACACTTTTGTTGTTGTTGCTGTTGTTTCATAAAAATCAACTACATACATAATCTCTGCATAATTTATCCTGTAGCTCTTTACTAATTCCCTGTTACCTGGACTTTTCAGGACCTCCACTGTTTGCAGCCATTGTCTCCTCAGCTGAAGAAATTTCCTAAGCTACATGAAGGCCCTCTTGTACTGTTAGTGGCAGTTGCAACATTTTACCAGACTACTACTTACACAGGCTACTGCAGGTTTTCTGACAGGGGTTCAGAACATACAGTATATGCATGTTAGTCGGCTGTCAGTTCTAGTTTTTGTGAGGCAACAAGAGGCTGCAAAGCATGACCAGTTGGCCTTTGTTGGTGCTAGTTCTTTGTGGTTGAGTTGGTGTGTCAGTTCACGAAATCTTGCAGAGGTGTGAATGTGTTTTCTTTACATCTGTTTGCCCTTTGAGGAACTGGTAACCCAGCTGGCTGTTTGTACGTAGATGTTGCTGCTGTTGCCAGTGTTGTTTCATTATCTGCCCTGGTTTTGTATTAATTCTTTTCTGTGTTGTATTATTTTGTTAGTGTTGGAATTACTTAAATCTTTACAGTGTATACGTATATTGTATATTGACACCTTTCTCTACAAAGCTGTTATGGAGCATGGATTAGTCTTGCATGACCTACTGCATAGTTAAATGAGAAAAAGTACACATTTGGTTGACAGTAACAACATAAACATAGAAGAATACAGTCTACAAGAATTTAGATTTCCACTAGCACTAATAACTAATAATTAGTGACTTCACTAATTATTAGTGATTGAATCAGCTAATTAGTCAATTTTGCGGATCCTCAATTATCTAAAAAGTACAAATCAATTCTTGAATCATGACTATTAAATTCAACTGTGTTCTAGCAATAAGCAATACCTTTCTTTTGTAGTTTCGTTTTGATGAGTTGCTCTCAGTTATGTGAAGTTTGGGGGTGAATTCCAAAAAAACATCATGAAGCAGGAAATCAGACATTTAAAGATTGCATTAATGTATTTTATTGATGCTTTTCACTCTCTCAGGAAGGCAAGTTTCAGTAAAACTTTACATTTTCAATGTTTGTACACAATAAAACATCTAAATTAAAATGATACAACAGGTGTTTTTGTTAAAGTGTTATAAATATGGCTATAGAGATAATTGTCCATACTCCTTCCAATCATGTGTTTTGAACAGATGGTAGTGTTTTATATGGACTTATGCCTCAGTCTGTGAGGGTTTTTCACTGTTGAAAGGGAAATGGAAGGTCAATCTCAAGCCTTCCTTCACTAACTTTCATGTAAGCTTGAGCCTCCTCTGAAGTTTGCTGCAGGAAACCATAAACTGTGTTATTGAACTGGTCCATTACATAAATGGACATGTCCATCATGTACTCAAATGCATTGTTGAGCTGCTCCATGTTTAGGGCAGAGATCTGGTCAACAACATTCTTTATGACTGTGATAAGGTTACGATAAAGGACATTGATGTTGATGAACACTGCATCTAAATAGTCAAACTTGACAGCGTCAACAAACTCCTGAGATTTCTCAACAACAGCCTTCAGGGTCTCACCCATCTTCACTAGCATTGTGTCAATACTCTCCATATTTTTCACAAAGTCCACCAGTTCATCAAAGATGTTCTTGAAAGCTGTTTTGACCTGATCCAAGATCTGGCCTCCCGTGATGGCATCACCGACTGGCATGCGTAATTTCACACTGCTAATCTTCTCAACAAAGGAGTTAAAATAAACCTCCATGTTCTCATAGATACTCTGAATGGTCACATCTAGCATAGCAGCAATGCTGCTGGTCAGCTTCTTTAGGACCTCAGGGAGAGTGGTCATGTCATCAGATCCAGGCAGTTTGAACTGGGTCTCCCTCAAGACCTTGATGACAGCATCCAGGAAGACCTGGACAGTCTTCTGGTACTGGACAATGATGTTCCTGAAGAAGATTGACAGCTGGCTCATTTGAACGTCATAGTTGATTGCAGCATTGTAGGCGTCGCTGATGCGGTCAGCAACAGAGTTCTTCAACTGCTCCATGTTCGTTGTGATCTGGTACTTGTCAGCAAACATTGTGAATGTAGAGATGATGGAAGGGAGTCTCGTCTTGAGTTCAGAGAGCATTACTTTGGGTGCCTCCATGTTGTAGGCAATCTGCAGATTCATCTTATCAGCATCCTTGGAAGATGATCTGATGACCAAGATGTCAACATCAACCTCTGGGGCAGACTGTTGAATAGAAGAAAATAAAATATAATTTTAGCTATATTTTTATTTTAGTAATTAGATATCCATCGCATCAAAAAGGTTATGTAGATGATACTCACAGGATAACGACCATAGACTCTTGCACTCATCTGAGATGGGACTCTGCCATTGAGCTGAAGGCCCAGGAAGCCAGTGGAGGGGGTAGATACTGAAGCACTCATACCATCTCTGCGAGCAGCATAACGAAGAATCACATCAGTGAAAGTAGGACTGGTGATGTCTACATTCAGGGTGTGGCGAGAGCTGGAAGAGAAAGAAATAATTTCAAATCAAAAATCATATTTCTTGATCTGATATTTAATAGGAAGGAATCTGATTTATACACATTGAAAGAAATGGTCAAGATGAAAATGTAGAAAACAGATTGAAAATTTACCTGTCACCAGCCTGGCGCTTTCTCCTATAATGTGAATAAAAGGAATTAATTACTTTAAACCTTGAATATCAGAAGGAATTATTTAACATATATTGTAAAACAAACACAGAATGTTACCTCAAGGCTTGGGTAATGACATGGTTGACATCCATGGTCAGGTCAGCGTGTTTCAGGACAACCTTGCTAATCATGTTCAGAGCTTCATTCTCAAAGTTTGTAGTAGTAGAAGCTATTAAAAGAAATAATTTTTGCAAGATTTAGTGCTCAACAATGGTTTTAACATAACAAGTAAATATGTTTAGGGAATTTCATCAACTCACCATCCATGTCATATTCCAAGAGCACAATGACGGAGGTGGCAGAGGACTTAAAGGTGACTTTGAAGACAGGAGCATTGCCCTCTACTTCAGCTGCCAGGTTTGTGGTGTACAGTGGGCTGACAAACTTGACATTGGTCAAGATCTTCTGCTTGGCAGCTGTCACTTCAGCAACTGTCTTCTCAAAGATGGTGAAGTCACCCAGACTGCTTGGCTGAGATAGATCTATTTCCATATCAGCAGTCATGGAAGATGTTGGTGCAAAGTCAATGGTTGCCTGGGCAACAAGCTTCCCATTGGTATTGAAACTGAACAAGTTTGCCTCATTGTTGCCAGTATACTTCAGCACTACATACACGCGGCTCAGGGAAACTTCAACAGCAAGATTCTCATTTACATCCATGCCAATGACTTTGGTAGTGCCTTGGTTAAGCTTGGCATCAGCAATTAACTTGGAGGTGGAGCGTAGGCCATCATTATTCAGGTACAGATTAACCTCATTATCCAGGACTCCCAAAACTAGATAGTCTTCAAGCACTGTGCCATCCATGTTTGCCCTAGAGGATGACTCCATGGACACATACTCAAAGGTTCCCTCCAGCTTCAGACTGTGGTCTGCCTCAGCCTTTCCAACAGCCTTGATCACAGGGATGTTGAAATCACCCTTCATCCTCAAGGTGGAGACAGCATTTGGTTTGGTTTTGGTGTCTGCAACCAGATTTTGGTTNCACAGGATAACGACCATAGACTCTTGCACTCATCTGAGATGGGACTCTGCCATTGAGCTGAAGGCCCAGGAAGCCAGTGGAGGGGGTAGATACTGAAGCACTCATACCATCTCTGCGAGCAGCATAACGAAGGTTCACATCAGAGAAAGTAGGACTGGTGATGTCTACATTCAGGGTATGGCGAGAGTAACTGGAGAAGAAAAAAAGCAGTTCAAATAAAAAAATCATAATTAATTCTTGACCTGATATTCAATTGGAAGGAATCTGATTTATACACATTAAAATAAATGGTAAGGTGAAAATGTAGAAAAAAACAATAGATTGTACATTTACCTGTCATCAGCCTGGCGCTTTCTCCTAAAATGTAAAGAAAAGGAGTTAGCTACTTTAAACCTTGAATGTCAGAAGTAATTGCTTAATATATTTCTTAAAACAAACACAGAATGTTACCTCAAGGCTTGGGTAATGACATGGTTGACATCCATGGTCAGGTCAGCGTGTGTCAGGACAACCTTGCTAATCATGTTCAGAGCTTCATTCTCAAAGTTTGTAGTTGTAGAAGCTATTGAAATAAAACATTTTTGCAAGATTAGTGCTCAACAATGCTTGCAACATAAAACAGATAAAGATGTTTAGGGAATTTCATCAACTCACCATCCATGTCATATTCCAAGAGCACAATGACAGAGGTGGCAGAGGACTTAAAGGTGACTTTGAAGACAGGAGCATTGCCCTCTACTTCAGCTGCCAGGTTTGTGGTGTACAGTGGGCTGACAAACTTGGCATTGGTTGAGATCTTCTGGTTGGTGGCTGTAACTTCAGCAACTGTCTTCTCAAAGATGGTGAAGTCACCCAGGCTGCTTGGCTGAGACATATCAATCTCAATATCAGCAGTCAAGGAAGAGGTTGGTGCAAGATCAATGGTTGCCTGGGCAACATGCTTCCCATTGGTGTTGAAATTGAACAAGTTTGCCTCATTGTTGCCAGTATACTTCAGCACTGCATACACACGGCTCAGAGACGCTTCAATAGCAAGATTCTCATTTACATCCATGCCAATGACTTTGGTAGTGCCTTGGTTAAGCTTGGCATCAGCAATTAACTTGGAGGTGGAGCGTAGGCCATCATTATTCAGGTACAGATTAACCTCATTATCCAGGACTCCCAAAACTAAATAATCTTCCAGTATTGTGCCATCCATATTTGCCCTAGAGGATGACTCCATGGACACATACTCAAAGGTTCCCTCCAGCTTCAGACTGTGGTCTGCCTCAGCCTTTACAACAGCCTTGATCACCGGGATGTTGAAATCACCCTTCATCCTCAAGGTGGAGACAGCATTTGGTTTGGTTTTGGTGTCTGCAACCAGATTTTGGTTTGCTTCCAGGTTGAGTATTGGCAGGGCAATCTTTGCAACAGTAGCCACAGAGACGGCAGTTTCAAAAGTCTCAGTACTCATACTGATGGTGCTGTCATGAGTTCCTTCAATGTGGCGATTTTCAAGGGAAAGGGAATTGGCCAACTTGATTCCTCTCTTGGTGGTCAGACTGGTGGTGCCATCAAGTTTGGCTTTTAGACCCTCAAACACAGAGGCTGTGGTAGCTCCCAGACGGAACACAAGATCATCCTCAGCATACAATCCAGCATTGACATTCAGATTAATGATGGCAGACTTGAAGGACATCTCTGTGATCAGGTTACCCACAGAGGGAATCTGGATCAGACCCATCATATCAACAAGTGGGGCAGCCTGGCTTTTCTGGTAAACAACCTTGGCATCCACATCCACAGTCTGCTCAGTGGTAGTCAAAATGTTCTTCAATCCAGTCTGCTCATACAAGTTCAGATCACTGATAGCTGGAGTACGGAAGTCAACAAAAGGCAGNTTGTTATTAACATTTGCAGAAGCAGTGTAGGGTTTCAGGTCGATGGTGATATCATGAGTGTAAGTGGCATACTCACTTGCGATGGCTTCAGCTTTTGAGTTGAAGTCAAGGCTAGAGAGAGTAATGATCAGATTGTTAGCATTGTCAACCTTGATGTCACGCACTGCAGCCTTGTTGGTAATGGACAGAGTAGCCTTTAAAGCATCACACCCAGCACTGAAGGTGTTTTCCAGGGACAGGGGGCTCTGGAGGGTGCTTGTTCCACTTGTGGTCAAACCGTCCTTGTTCATCGTCAGAATAGCCTTGTGAGTAGCCTCATTCTCAAGGAGCTTCACAGTGGCATCACTGTTTACAGCCAGACCACTGACATCAAGAGAGGCAGTCAGCAGAGAGTAAACACGGTTTTCAGAGTGGTCTGCATTTGTCTCCATTCTCATGACGACTTCACCGGCACCAGCAGAGGCTTCAGCCTGGTTGCGGATCTTCAAACCAAGAGCAAGGGCATTTGCATCACATTTCATTGACAGCTTGCTTTCTTTGAAGGAAAGCTCGACGACATGGGTCAAGATGTCTTCAAAGGCATTGGTGTTAGACGCAAGTGAGAATTCACCATTGGCAAGGGTTGCTGCAATTGTGTTCTGGGCCTTANGGTTGGCTCAAATCCTTTGCCCTCCATACCAATCTGAAAAGGTGACATGTTTTTCAAAGTCACAAGTTAGCTGACTGAAAAATGGTCTCAAAGCACAATTTGGATGAAAACAGCTCAAAATGTTTACCTCCATCATCTCAATGTCATAGCCAAATGCCTTCAGAGTCATTTCAAGCATGACTTCCTTGGGCAGGTAGCTGCTACCCTCAAAGATCATGTTGCCCTCCACAGATCCGATCTTGTAGTTGCGAGAAAACTTGGTAGGGTCCATGGTGGGCCCGATCTCATTACCCTGCAGGGCATCACGAATCTTCTGTCTCAGTCTGTGGCGAAGAAAAAAATGTTATTATTATTGATGGTGATCAAATGGGGACACCTGCTCACCATGTAGCGAAACAACACATTTAAGAAATATAAATATGAAGCTACAACTGTTTTTCACTTACTCTTGTGTGTCTGGCTCAGTTGAGGACAAAATGTTGGTAATGTGGGAGACAACAAAGCTCTTGACTTGTTTGTCCTGCTCGTTTGGCAAGGCATCAGCCAGCTGGGCAAGTTCAGTGGGCTGGGGGTCCTTCATAAGTACCAGATATGCAGCAATACGCTTTTGCATGGGGCTGGCACTGTCCAAAAGCACCTGCATGAGAATCTCTCTGCCCTGTGACCAAACGAGATCAACAAAATAAGCATACAGTAGACATAAATATTCAGATATACTAAGAAAGCCTTTACACAATTTGACTTGCCTCCTCAGGGACAGGAGTCAGTCTGTACACTTGGATGGCAGCCTGCTGTACAGCCAGGGACTCTGGTTGGTTCACACACTGGATCACAGCAGCTCTGAGTGCAGGACTAGCAGGCACCACAGCTGAAGCCATGTTTCCAATGACCTAGAATCAAAACCAAAATAATAATTTTTCTCATTGGGCAGAATCTAAATGCAGACTTGCTTTGGGAGGTCATCCAGTTGTGGTCAGGTTTTGATGTTTTGTTTTTTAATTGGCGGTTGTGACCCACTTCTTTAAATTATCCACCGTTTAAATTTATATTATGCTTTCCATGCCGTTTAATATAATATATTTTACTTTCCATTGAGAATACATTACCTCTACCTCATTGTTTCCCTCTTTACTTTGGTTGTGGCATTGTTATTCAAGAGTGCATTTTTAGGTCAATGCACAGTGAAAAAAGTGTATGTGAATGTCTTAAAGAAACAAACCAAACAAAAATAAGATGTACACTAATCTATTTTGCTTAATTTGGGTTAAATGACCACTAAATGATGGATATCAATTACTATATTTTTGTATTTAGGAGCCAGGGCCAGTTTACTTTAGTATTGGGCATTAGGGACTGAGGTGTCCATTACTATCACATCTGCCAGCATACCCAAGCATATGGAATTAACACAAAAAGTACATATTACAGAAACAATAATTCTTTAATTGTAATTGTATACTTTACAGATATTACTGTAAGCAGCTTGTGCTTCTGCTTATCTACCCTGTCATTCATTTCCATTTTGAGCTAGTGGGTGAGATACCTACCCTCAGTGTCATGAAGGTGTTGTCTTTGTCACCAGAACAGTCACCCAACTGGGCAGCCATGAACTCAGCAACAGAGTTAATCTCAGGGATCAGTTTCCCCTCAGCTTTGTAAAACCTGTTGAACAAAAAAATACATATAGAATTCAAAGCCTGTGCGGAAAAACATCTGTTGAAATATTATTCAAATATTTAACCTGGAATAATGTGTGGTTAATTTCATTCACCTCTTGACAACATTGCTCAGGGCATACATGATGGGCTTGCTGGGCTTGTATTTGGCCATCTCAAGCATGTCATTGATCAGGAGGGCAGAGGGATTGGACATGAGTCCCATGGCAAAAACAGACGCATCAACCTCGAGTGAAGAGCTGTCAAAAGTCCTGAGGATCTGCAT